>VDFB02000003.1:406426675-406654710 GCA_007258455.2 Sequoia sempervirens
CAACAATGATCTATTTCGAGGGGTGTTAGAATTATTTGTTCCTATTGACATAATCTACCATCCATCAACCAATGATCATGTTGAAAATGTCTCTACATCACTTAATGAGTTAGAGAACATATGTCAAGAATTTATTTCAAAGCATGATCAACATCTTTCACCGAATTCTAGCAATGGTCCTTCCCAAGATATATTGACATCCTTTGACCTCATGGTTACAAATATTGAAGGAATCTTCAACTCCATACTTGATACAAATCCACTCAAAGATCAAGAGGATATTGAGTGAATTCCCATGCCTAATGAAGATATCCAAGAACCCTTTATAAGAAATCTATCCTTTGAAATTGACCCATGTCAAGAACTTGATCCAAAGCATGTCAAAAGAAATTCTAAAATCATTCAAGATTTGTATCTCCAGGCTAATACAATGATCTAATGGACACTCCCCTATCTATACAAGATGTCACAAATGATGATCACATCCACATAGCACATACTCCCACATCTACCCATGAGATTCCTTCTTTCTATGGACATGTAGATGATCTTCATCCAAAACATGATTCCTTTACTTGCGACATTATTACATTAAAAAAGCAAGTTATTGATTCCTATAGTCAAATTGAATTGTCAACATCAAAGATCAAATATATCCCAAATTTAGATTGAGAACATCATGTATGAAGATATCCAACATTATCCACTCAAGGAAGTAGGTCAGACATAACACAATATTCTAGAGTTAGTAGAGCAACAAATTGAAATTGCGTCATCTATAGTGGTCATTTATCAGAGAATGCTTACTGAACAAGGCATCTTAAAATAGGCAGAATCAAAGAAAAAATATGCTGCTACCACCATACTAGGGGAAACTATGTCTCAATAAAATGTCAACATAGAGAGCATGAAGAGTCCTTATTCAAGGAAACTAATGCTAATACTACAACTAGCCACATCATGAATCTTCATCCACCCATCACTCCATCCACAAATTGGGACCAACATCAAAAGAAGGTTGTGAATCAAAGCACAAAGAATGTTATCAAAGAAAAAGAAGTTGGGAAGCATAATGGACAAATCAAATACAAATGGATACCAAAAAATACAAAGAAAAATTATCCCTATCAAACTCCATTAGTCAAAGAAACAATGGGGAAAAATAAAAAAGGGAAATGTATTCATCAAAAACATCCACAAAGGAAAAAGTGGGATTCTCAAGCAACATACAAAGTATATCAAGTAGTTGGTCCTAATTCCACACACACTTTTGTATCCACCCATCATTGCTCATCTTCCCAAGTTTGCAAAGTCAAAGGTTCCAAACTATCAACTAACCCATCTTTTATTCCTAAACACACTCCATCCACGCCTCCACACATGATATCCAATTATTACATTGACCATGTATTAGCATCCACCCTTCATCATAAGGATTTAGAAGGCATCCTATTGCGATGTGAGCACAAAGACAGAGTTAACTTTGGTATCAACAAAGTAGATCAGGAATCTCAAAAGTTGCTTTCAAATGCATGTATCTTAGCAAATAAAATTATTCAAGAAAGATATCGATGGAACATCATGAAAGAAGCATCTACATCAACATCACCAGGTGGTTCAACAAGAACTTAAAATATTTTTAAAAAAATCAAAAAATCATGAAAATAGTAAAGATTAAAAAATTGTCCTCTAGTGAAAAACCACTATGGTGGTGCTTTGGACAGGTACCATGATGAAAACCTAGGAAACAAGCATCATGTGTAGAATAGAGCATCTATGTGCACTAGTTCAGGTGAAAGTATCTTATCTCATCCATAATAATTCCAACATTCCATCCATCTCATTCATAATAAATCCATTCATCCATGAACCATTTATCCAATCAATTTTCATCCATCTACATCTGTAGTCCAAGTTATCTTGACCTTGGTAAAATTTTGGTGTACACTTTACACTTGTTTATGGTAAACATCTTGACATGGGTCATTTTTATTGATCATATCGTACCTAGCATTATCTAAGCCATCAAGCATTATCCAAATGAGCGTCCTTTGTTCGAACACCTTATCTTATCACAAGATAATACTTGGCATAATTTGTGTACTTATAATATCCATCCATCCACACCCCTATCCAAGCATCCATCCATGGCATTCCATACATTGCTAGACACTAGGGGTAGATATTTACATCTTGCTTTAGGAATAAATCTTGATCTATATCTTCCAACTTATGTGGTGATCCGAACATTGGAAAACGTAAAATCAAATTAGTCAAAACATTTGTGAGCCAAAATCAAAATCACTAGCCCAAGGCATATTTTGATGAGAAGACATTCCTTATCAAGCTTTATCTTTCATCGAACATCAATCCAAACAATCAATATTAGTTGCATATAATTTTCACTTCAAACGTCACATCAAAGCATTTAAAATAATTTTGTTCCAAAATCAAGCTTCAAAATCTTGATCAAATCAAATCCAACCAATCGCTCATCATCTTGGGATATCCATCCTAATCCTTGTCTTGCTTAACACTATCCTTGCATTGTTGTGTATCCTCAACAATGTTATCATCATCAATCCATCAATCTGATCAATCAACCTTAGCTTGGTTTTCAACAAAATCTTAAAATAGATCACTAATATCATCACACATATCCATATCCAAATCATCAAAATCATGCGAAAATAAAAAAATCATCAAAATCATGTGAAAATCCAAAACATTCAAAACATATCAAAATCCCAAAATAGGTTAAAAAGTTAGAAAAATGTCAAAAACATGCTATTCGAACTACGTCGTCTTTGAGATTAAACGTAGGCAAGGATAATCTTTGATTAGCCCCTGAGACACAAAAACACAAAAAAAATTTAAAAAAACACACAAAATCCAAAAAAATTCATAAATCTCAGAAAACACCAAAAACATTGGAAAATTATTAAATTAAAACATTTGTAAAACATCTCAGAAAAAAACCCAAAATAGCCTCAAAACATTTCAAAACACCAAAAACATCAAAATATTTGAAAAAATCCATCTGTCCCATCTCGCTTTCACCCGCAATAATCAATCATCCATAATAAATCAATCATCACCTTCATCCTTTGGAAAAACAAAAAGAAACTACCATAGCAATCAACAAAATCAAACTTCAAACGCAAAATCAAAATTGAAACAACAAACTTTTAAATGCAAAATCAAACTCTTGATCATTCGCAAACATCTCAATCGACCTTATATCAATAGAATTTTGAACAACCTATCAACTTGTCACCATCCACTAATATGTCCTAGGATGTATCCTTCCTACAATGGGCATTATCTATTAGAAAAACACTTTGGATTCTTATCCTAAAAAAAAAACATCCCTTTAGCTAGAGGTATGAAGAATATTGGCTTGTTTATGTACTTGGTCTATTCTTTTTTATTTATCTTATTGTGCTCATTCCAATGACCTCTCGATGATGTCTAATCAAAACAATTTAGAGAGAAAAGAATGGGGCATTGATCATTATCTTTTGTCCATTGTGCTTGTTGTATATTCATGTAATATAACTTTGGTCATGTGTTCTTTGTTTTGTTTGTTGGGAGGATGTTTTAGGTGTCTTGTTGACCACATAAGAGGGCTTACCTTCCTATGTTTTGGTTTGAGATGTTTGAAGTATCTGAACTACATTCTAAGTAAGGTTCCATATGCCAAGTGTGAATAGGGATACTCCTATCTGATTGTTGAGTCAAATTCCATTGCACTAGGTACAACACCATCCTGGTTCTTTATACCTTGATGCATTGTGCCCATGTGTGTTGTCAAACATAAGGTAAGTAAGCCATTTTAAAATCCCAATTCCTGATAAGCAATACATCATCATCACTCATCATCATATCTAATAAGGTCTTAATGACTCATGGACTTGTTGGACTCTTGCACCATCTCAGACTCAAGGGTTAATCCATCCATCTTATTCTTCTTATTCTTCTATCTTTACTAACATTTATATCCAAATTTGTGTGATATATCAAAATATGCATGAGGCTACCCATGGTTGATGAACTATCTACATCATCAAATCTATCTACATCAAATATTTAGGCTAAACTAATCTTGAACCTCTTTATCATGAGATCACCCAAAAATCCAAATTTATGTCTGATCTCTCAAGGGGGTAGTATACCAACGTAATTCTTTCATTGGGGAAGTAGTGGGGCATCCAAAAAAATTAAAAATATTTTGAATTTTGATCTCGGCAAGTTTATTCTTTGAACCAACACAGCAAGTACATTGCTTCAAAGAGGGGCAAAATGTAGACACGTAAAATATACTGATTGATCTTGTGCACTTCATCCTAATTTACTAACACCATTTCATCCCAAATCATCTTCTTTACTAACCATTTAATCATATAATCTTTATTTGATTAAATTCATCATAATTCATTTGTTAATTAAATAAATTAATTTTATTTCATTAAGTCATTATCTTCTATTAATTAAATAAATCATTTTTTTAATTAATCCTAATGTCCCTCTTTTAATTAAATAATTCATTTTATTTAATTAAGTTCTAAAGTCATTCCCTTTAAATTAAATAAATTAATCTTTATTTGATTTAAGTCTAAAATCATCCCATTTTAATTAAATAAATCAAACTTTATTTAATTAAGTCTAATATTCATATTCCTCTCATTTTGATTTATTTAAATCCAAAAATCTAAGTCAAATTGTCAAATCAGCTAATTATCATCTTAATTAATCAAATCATGATTAATCCTAACACTAATCCCTCAAATCCTCTATATTTTGCAACTTGTGCAAGTAACTCAATTTAATTGATTTATAAATTCATCCATTTTCTTTCAAAAAAGCATCAAGTTGGAATATTCCTCAAATTTGAAAATCTCCCTCCCAAAGGACTTGTCCATCCAAAAAGTCATTAAAGGCCTCTTACATGTCATTTTTCTTGAGCCAAGTGGCATTAACTCTTCTTTCTTCTCTCTCCAACATGTCACTTCTCTATTTAAAATATCCACCTAATAGCATTTATGTGCACATTCATCAAAATGTGCTCCACCTCTATTCATTCACATTTTGACAAGTGGCATTGTGCTATTGGTTGATCTTTTGTCCCACATTCATCCATTTTTCTCATTCTTCCATCCTTCTTTCCTATAAATGGGAGGTTGTTTTACTAATTTTGGATCCACAATCTTAGGAATTTTCATCCACAACTTATGCAAAGTCATTATCTTCATGTTTTGAGTAATTTCATCCATTCTCATCCAAGTTTCATAGTTTTCATCAATTTTTTAGCTAGGTTATGGAAAATTTTACAAAGGAACTCCATTGATCATCATCAAGCTTGCAAGGAATTGGGAAAGGGCTATTTTCCACATCAAAATAACACCAATTCCCCCATGGGATTGAGGATTTGAGTGTTTTGAGAAAGATTAGATACCCTTTATTTGTGTTCTTCACTTTATTTCTTGTGCATTATGCTTCAAATGAATCTTATGGGGAATGATGGTTTTGATTTGCATAATTTACTAATATTGTGTTTGTTGTTTATGTTTGTGCAGGTCTAGATCCACCATTCACACTAATGAATGTATTATTGAAGTTGTGGAACCCAAAAATGTCTAGATTCTACCACTTGGTTATGAAATTAATGAAGAAGAAGTCAATGGTTATGTTGATATATTGTTGAAGATCCCTAAAGACACTAATCAAGAAAGATATTGCATGTGTGAAGAGAAATCTATGGAAGTGCACATAGAGTTGAAGAGGCTAGAAATAAAGGTGGAAAATATGGTAAATGAGTATGCAAAGAGAAAGGTTTTTATAGAAGAATGAGTGAGAGGAAAAATTAAGAGAAGAGGGAGAGACAAGCATAATAGGTGGGTCCATCAAACATAGAAGAACTAGAAGAGCGGCTTCCACCACTCCTCCTAGTTTCCAAAATCCCTTCAAATCAACATCCACTACTAGCAAAACTAAGAAAAAGGAGATTGTTGCTCCAATGATGGAGGAACCTTAGGTAGAGTAGGCCAAAAGGCCTAGAAAGAGAAGGAAAGATACTTCGGTAGCCCCCACTACTACCACTATACCAAAAAAAGAAAAGAGAAAGTTGTAAGAGAGAACAACTTGAGTATACTATTTGAAGAAGAAGAAGAGGATGAAGGACCCTCGTTGGTCTTGAGAAGAAGAAGAATTAGCACAAAGAAATAGATGATAGATATAGTTGATACCTCTAATAAAGAGGAAATTGAGAAGGAAAAATAAGCTTTTGCAACACACATGCATAAGAAGATGAAAGAAAAGAAGAAAAAAAATAGAAACAAATGTCCCATAGCAGAAAAAGAAGAATAAGATGACAACTTCGAAAATACCTCATAGTCCAATGAAGTTGGATGCATTATTTAAAGGTATTTTTCATCATGAAATATTGCAAGAAATAGCTACAGTGCTATACTAGAATGTAGATGAGGTGGGAAAAGCCAACATAATTGAAGCAATAATCAAATACATTATCATCATAGAAGTAGATATGGAGAACATTTAAAGAAGAAGGTTACAAACAATGTGTGGAATATTTTGATGGAGAGGAGAAAAGAAGCAATAGAAAAAGAGGATAGGATTAAATTATATGGTTTGGAGAAAATTGGCTTCTACTTATCTAATGCTGACAAGGCCACATTGGCCCAAGTATATAGTAAAGAGTTTAGAACTAAATATAGGGTTACAACTCTTATGGGAAGAGAGGAGGATCAGCTTGAGAAGATGCAAAGGAAAACATAAGAAAATATAATTAGGTATTTCTCAGAAGTATGACATTATTCCCATTGCTACCACCAACAAAGAAAAAGATATAGAAAATGAAGACATTGGAGTTATTGATACAAAGGAAAATATAGATAATACTCCTCTGGATATAGAAGAACTAGTGCAAGAAAATGTCGAGGATGAGAAGGTTGTAGAAGGAGAAACAAGGGCCAAAGAGGAAACTACAAAGGATGACACCTCTATTTCTCTAGTGACACATGATACACTAGAAGACAACTCTGCTTTCCCACTGTTAAACAATGATTAATGAAATCCTAAGACATTTGTCCCTTTGGAAGACATAGAGTAGGCCATTGGTGAAGTGATAAACATGATGTAGATAAAGAACAAGGGAAATTGAATGAAGAGAATAGGGGAAGAGAGGATGATGGTGAGAAGGAAGAAGATGAAGACAAGAATGAGAGTAAAGATAACGAGCGAGGAAAGAAGGATAAGGACAAAGGAGAAGAGGAGGAAAAGGAAGATGAAGAAAAAGATAAGGAGATGGCCTCCAAGGAAGAATAAAAGGAAAAGGAAGAAGAGAAAACTTAGTCCAATAAGAATGAAGAAGTTGAGAAAATTGAGTTACCTAAGCCTTACAGTGAATCTTCCTTTGGTAATATCTTGAAAGGTCTCTTATCTAAGAAATTAATGTTCCAACTGATAGTTTCATCATAGTTATTACAGTTGTCAATGCAATAGGGTAGTGTAGACTTAGATAAAATATCTCCTATACATAAGTTACAACTAGGTGATGTGTTCCACGAATCAACAAGAAAAGAAATCATTGAAGCACACCAAAGAAGTGGTGAGTTGATGGTTGAAGCTATAAAGCCATTGTAGGAGATAGCTCTCAAGAAAAATGTTGATACATCATTAGGGTATGTGCAAGATCATGATGGGCCAAAAAGTGGCAATATGATGGGTATGTGTAGGGTATGTGGCTGACAACCTTTTTTTTACCCAAAATGGATGAAACAAAAAGGGATTTTAAAGGAGATTCTCAGCTTTTCACCAATATAAATTATGCTTTACTTTGAATTTAATAAATAATTATTATTAATTTTCTATTTGAACTACAACTAAAGTCTTGATTGATAGGCTAATTGAAAAACATCTATAGCATTCAAATGGTATGGCATTTTTTGAATTTGAAACATAAGTCACATTTTATGCTTCCTATACTATAGGATTAAAAAAAGAAAAATTGAATTTCACAAAGTTTTGACCAAGTTAAGGTGGTCAGACATAAGAGTTTTTTATATTTTTTAAAATTTGTAATAAAAAATTCATAATTAATTATTTACTTGGAAAAAAATTACAAAAAAATATGCATCACATTGGGACATGAGTCCTCTACTTATATCTAAAAAATTTTTAATTTTTTTTTATCATTTTATTGTGGTTAGGGTGGTCAGACAGACGCCTACTTATTTTTTCCTGAAAATTTAAGTACTACTGCATTGAAATTTCAATTTTTCACCAAATATATATATTTAAATAAGGCTAGTAGTTTAGAAACTACATTCAATTTTCTATAGATTCTATTCTTACATATTTTTGAAATAATATAGATAGCCTTTTTAAATTTCTACGTCAAGTTTCCTAACTCTGATTATTTTGAAATTTTTGCCACTTAAGGTCCTGCTTTTTCCATGATGATCTTGCACATACCCATTATCTGCAATGAAAAAATATAAATTATTGATTGAATCCTTCAAGGAATATGCCTTTTATTTAGAGGGAAAAATTGAAATGGACATTGAGATGAGGCTTGTAGAAAATTTGTTAGAGATTACAGAGAAGTGTGCATCTGTACACAATAGAGTTGAAAAGTGTTTGAAGGAGGTGTAAGCATGTGAAGAAGAGGTAAAAACCTTATTTTTATATTGCATGAAGTGGTTGAATTCCACACAAATAATAAATGATGAAATGGACTCAATTGAGTCAAAAAACAAGCAATGCATCAAGTTCCTATGATCTGGCACATGACATAAATTATTAGACCTAATCTGCCATAGTAGATTTGCATGACAAATTTTTTACCCTGCAAAGCTAGAAGGAAGATATAATTAAGCAGCTTGGAAAGTTAAGGGAATTGGTGAAAAAAAATCATATACCTATCTTAAGTGCCCTTTCTAGTACTGATAAAATATCAAAGTTAAATCTTATTATCAGTACTTCAGAAGAAGGAGAGGAAACATTGGTGGAGCTTGAGTCTTAGTATAGAATGCTTGAAGTAGTGAAGAAAAGATGGGAAGAAGGTAAATATGTTTGGAAAACCATTCTACAAAAGATTTAGGGGTCAACATATTGGGGTTGAACATTTCTATTCTATGCATTTTTCAATCTTTCGAGTTTACAAATTCTTTTGTAATTATGTGGATAGATTACAATTCTTTTTTAACTTCCTAAAGGGGAGTTAATTCATTCATTTGGTTATTTCAGTTTGTATATATGTTTGAGGGGGAGTATACGAAGTGTTGGTACTAGCACGCCTTCTTCCATTGATGTCAAAGGGGGAGAGATACTTGGAAAGAAGTTAAGTAGGAGAGAAGCTAGTGTTGTCCTATGTTGCCATCAATGATAAAGGGGGAGATTATTGAAAGAATGAAGAAGTTTTTCATTAATTAGTTGTCAATGATGTAAAAATTGTATGATGGATGTTAAAATTTCTTTGGTGATGAAAGATACAATTTTTGAAGATACATTTTGCAAGAAGGTTTGATCTGCACAAAGAAATAGCTATGCATTTTTTCTAAGTGTCTACACCAGCAGATTCAGTGCACAAACTCCTCCAGTAATTTTAGTTCACATTCGTTCACCCTTAGATATTTAATTTTATGGTTATAATATGTTATTTATGGTCTTTCAATAGTATCTTCATTCAAAATTGTATTTGGTTTGGATAGATGGTTTGTAAGTTACAGGTAATAAAATATTTACATATAAGGTTTAGAAAGTTTTATGTGTAATGGCTATGAATTATTTGGTTCACACTCCTCTACAGATTTACATTAGACCTTGTAGTCTTAGGAAAATGTTAACAGGTGTCAAAGCATTGTGTTTTCCATATGGCATGACATTTTTGAGGTCCACATTTTCTATGGTGATGAAAAATTGGAGTATTTTGCTTTTAGGTCCTATGCCTAGCTGACCTAATGTTTGTAAAGGGTAGTGGAGATTAAATATATGTTGTGGATGAAAGAGGGAGCTATTATAGGTCCATATAAACCTATATTACACTATACACATGTGCTTTTTGTTGGAATCAAGGAACACTGAGAGGGGGGTGAATCAGTGTTCTACAATTTTTAACTTTATTAATCTGATCTTTAAAGCACTTATAACATTCAACCAAAAGAAATATGCATGACCATAAGACAAGCAACCACAACACCATAACACAAGGATTTTTTATGTGGAAACCTTGTTAGGGGAAAAACCACGGTGGAGGTCAATCCACAATATGATATGAGTACTCAAATAAGTGTTTACAAAGGGAATGCACATGCATTTAGGCACACTGACTAGAGCTCACTGTTCACATACAAAAGAAGACTCACTATCTTACAAAGGCATTTGGATTACATCCAAAAATATTTGAACTAACAAAATAGCATCTATTAATGTTTGATTATAGTTCTGGTTAAGCACATTAATCACTTTCTTGACCTTTTGTTTGATTTTTCTATTTTTCTTTGTTCTACTTTAATTCGCAACACAAATCCTTTATTGCACAAGTGAGACTGTACATATTCACTCTACAATGCTTCTAAAATTTTCACTCACATCATCACACTTTTCCCATACATCAAAATGACACAAATGATCGCTTATATATATCTGTGACTAATGATTTAATCAACCACTTGTTGACTTTAACAAAATATAAAATATTTACAAACCGTCGGCTCAATCCACAAATAATTTTCAATGCATACCCACCAAATTCAACCATAACATAGTGAGGACCTAAATCAACATTGTCGAACAAAAAAGCACTTAAACAATTACTCCTCGAATATCCGCAACATGCTATATTCACTTAGTCAGCCTTCTTGCATTATTAAATAGAAAATCAACAAACCTGATCTTCTAACTTTCACACTGATCAATAAAAGGCTCTAAGATTCAAGGAAAACATAGATCACACATCAAAAAACCTTCCCTTAGATCCACAACTAAAAATGATAATATAAAATTGCATATGAATTGATGAACACAATTCTATCGGATGCTCTATTCTAACTTGCCAATTAATCACAAAACTTTGATCAGACTTCCGATATGATCAAATGTTGACGTGTGGATCGAATCACTAACTAGCATTGCCATCAATGACAACACCAGATAACTTGTGCAATGTCTCTTGCAAAAAATCTCCCCCTTTGGCATTGATGGCAACACTTACTGAAGAATGACTAAGTGTCGGATTAGTACCAATATGAATACACTACCAACCTTCAAAATTTCAAAAAAACAACTCCCCAAAAGATGATTAAGGTATTTTTCACTATCGCATTCTCCCCCTTTGACACCAATGGCAAAGGTAGGAATCTACATACCAAAAATCAAACAAAAACTTCAAACTGCATATGTACAAACAACTTACACAAACTTGAATATATCTACAAAATTGGTCTTCAATAGGCTCAAACTAGTGTCCCAAATCTTTTTGAGACTCTCCAAAATAATCATGTGACCACATAGCAGATAATATTTCATTTATGTTGATTCAAGATTCATTGGATTACTGACCGCCAAAGCTTCTTGTGCTTCCTTCAAGGCACTCAACATTGTTTCCATCTTCAGACCAATTAGGCCTCTAAGCTCACATGCTCTTTCCACAATTCTATCATTATCATGCTTGAAACTCTTTATCTTGTCAAGTAGGGATATAACTTGACCTTCTTGCTTTCCAAAAAAAATAGTTAAAGGATCAAAGGCTTCAAAAATATTAGCTAACTATTTCTCATGATCCTTAATCTTCTTCTCAGTGTCCTCAGTAAATTTAGACACAGATAAACATGACTTATAGATATTTCCTCCTTCAAATAAAGCACCTTGAATATTCTTTACATAGGTGGATAATAATGATTTGTCATTAGCAATCATTCCCTTCAATCTATTGAACCTATTGGCATCAAACTCCTTTTGAACCTTATACATAGCTAACTTCTCAAGGGAATCAAAATGAGTACTTACAAAATTAATAAGCTTCTTCAGCTCCCCAAAGGGAGAACTAGATGGATCCTTAACATGAGAAGGCATGATTCTCTCCAAGATGTCAGATGCAAGAGTCAATAGCTCGCTATCCTCAATGTGAGACTTCAACAATTCTTCCCTAGCCTTCGCCTAAGCAAATGATGCAACTTTCAATTTCTAAATCAGAGACAAAGTAGCCATTTAATTAATAGGGCCTTCACCCAATTCAAGGTCAAACTCTTCCTATTGCACTTCTGGAAATTTATTCACTGCCTCTACAGTGTCTCTTGCTTCCACAGGAACTTCCTTTACTTCAATCTTCTTTTCTTCAATCACGGTTTCCTCAGCTACAAATTCTTGCTTGTCTTTAGGAATCTCAACTTCTTTAGCTATCAAATTTTTAGGAGCTTTAGTCTCCATAGGAAATTTTGTATCATGCACATCAAGAGGAATCTAAGTGTCCTCAACTATATCTTCCTTTACCTCTTCAACCATTGGACTAGATGCAATATCTTCATCATGACCTTCTTCAGAAACAACATTGATTATGTTCTTTAATAAAACTTCCTTTAGAATTCTTTCAGTTTCTTTTTCTAGCTCTTTAGTCTGACCAATCATAAGCTTGTTTACTCTTGTATTGCTCTTGAAATCTCTTTTAGCTTCATTTAGAATACTCTTCATTTCTTCAATAGACATCACTAGACATAGATTTGCAAGAATGTGTTCTCTTATTTTCTCTTCCTTAGTTCTTGCATTAACTCTCCTCATTTCTAAAACTTCATACAAACCCTTGGGAAACTCAGACATGATCTCAATGAGAGTCAAATTGAAATTATTTAAGTACTTTATTGTGGCTTCCTCAAGAACTCTTTGACCAACATTATCAAAGGTGTCATACCATTCACAAAGAGGTCTAAGATTACCATCCTTGATTATTCCTCTCTCAACTTCCTTTACAAACATACCGGGTTTATCAATTTTCGTCTTATTCTTTGCTTTCTCTTCTTCACTGGAGGGCTTGTCCTTAGAGAATTTTGTTGCCTTTGTGCCTTGATGCTTAATTTCTCTCACTTCTTCATCAGATTTTTTTCCTCATCTTCCTCAACTGCAACATAAAATCTTTTTTTTTATCCTTCTTCCTCTTTCCTTCTCTCCTAGATGTTTTCACTTGAGCTTTCACATGGCTTGATTTCACTGTAGAACTAGATAAGGGTGTAGATCTCCTTGTTGATCTAAATCAGGTAGAGAATGTTGCCAGACTAGCAGATTCAGTTCTAGTAGGCTCTTCTTCAGCTCATTCTCTCTTTCTTCTAGCTTCTCTCAGAGCTTTTGCAAATAAACCAATGCTCTCTGTAAAGGCTTCAAGTTCCTTCCTTACCTTCTAGACTATCATAGGCTTCTTCAACTTCTCATGTACTTGCATATCTTTTTCTTCATATGTTCCAAACGTCTCTTTTTTTGAATCCCAAGGTTTACTCAACAAATGTTGTGCATGTAGTTCCAAGATGTTCTCAACTTCATAGCCCATTGGCATAATCCAAACCATTCTAGGATCTATAGCTTCCATCAAGCATTGATCAATGTCAACCATAAAGCAAATAGTGTTCTTGTACCTCTCCATAGTAGACTTAGGAATTATTTCTCTTGCTTGCATCTCACTCTAAAAACAAAAATATCCCCAAATAATGGTTTTCCTTGTCTTACTATCACCAAATTTGTGCAAAATATCTCTAGTTTGAACAACTACCAGTTTATTAGCTTGCCATTATACTTTTCCAAATCATAGAACTACATTCATTAAGTAGAAGAAAAAACACAAAAACAGATTACCATACTTAAATAAATTCTTCTTATCTTTCTTGATCTTACTAAGATTCTCCATTAGTTGGATCCAAAGTAACTCACACAAGTCATACTCTGTATTCTCCTTCACCATCTGATATGTTGCATAGATAGTTGTACCAGATATAGAATTATCTTGGTTGGAATGATAGATCTTGTAACCAATGGCCATAGATGCAAATTTGACATCCACTTCAATAATATCATCAATTGTCATATCTATTTACCAAACATTGAACTGGTTGCATTAATAACTATTTGATTATTTACGGACTTCAAGATAGGCAACCCACCAAAGGAAATTAAGCCAGTAACAACGCTTATGGATTCTTTTGTAATCTTAAAGGGTTGACTCAACCACATAAATTTTACATGAAATCGGCTCAAAAATATACCAAACCCACTCGTTTTCTTCAAACACGATAAATTTTACAATTTGCATGAATTTCTTCTCCTCTAAGGTTTTGAATTCAGGATTTACCTTGAAATCTTCTCCAACTATATGATTTGAATACAAATTCAACAATTGTGAGCTCCCTAACTCCTGAATATTTGCATGAATGAATTCCCTAATGTATTCAATATTTAAGACGTCATACAAAACTAATGAAAATGCACCTAATGGCTTTGTCTCAACATATTTTAAAGGATGCCACTTGAATTTCAGACAGGGTCTATCCTTGATATCAACTACCAATGGAGCAACCATTTCACAAATTCATAAGTTCACAAGTTTTCCCAATAAATACCTTTTCCTCAGATTAGGGTTTGATTGTTGAATTTCCTTCACAATTGAATCTCGCCACAAATCGCTTGCAGAGCTCTCCAAACTTCTTCTCAAAGTGAAAAGTGACAAATGAAGAATACAAATGACCTTTTATCATTCGCACACCTAAATTTTTGTCGCAATAAATGTTTTTTCCCTAACTCATCCAGATACCCTATTTCCATACTCTGTGGAAGATAACTCTTCTACAGACCTTCAACTCTACATAAATACTCTCTCCAACTATTTCAACAACATTTGTAGGTCATCAATGCAATCACTGCACTCATCCATATCTTGGTACCAACTACCAACAGGGGGTTTGAAGTATTTTCTTGAGAACTCCCCTGAGGCTAGAGGCCTTAATCTAATTCTTAGAGGAATTACCAGAACTTGATTATGGTGTGGAATCATTTCCTGCATCAGAAACACTCTTCTTCTTCACCCATGTCTTCTTCATTTGCTTCTTGATCACATCTATAGTGACTTTTCTTTTTCCCTTTACATTCTTCTGCATGTTTTTCTTTTGATTTACTAGACCCTTTCTGCTTCTACAAAATCTAGCAATATGATCAGATTTGTTGCAATTGTAGCACACCACATTTCTTTGTTGAGACCAGTTGTTCCATTTATTTTCTCTTGATCTACACTGGTTAGCAATATGTCCAAATATATTGCTTGCATAACATCTGACATCTCTATAAAAAAATTTCATCATATTTTTGCATTCATTTGACTTATGACCATACTTATTGTAATCAAAGCACTGACCTAAGAATGATGGACCACTAGGATTCATTCCACTTCTACATTGAGCCACCATATGACCAAATTTATTGCAAACAAAATAGTAACCATTGAACCTTTGAGCATTAGGTTGTCTTACCAAATACCTTCCAACTTTTTTCATCTAATTTCCTTGCCTAAATCTCCTTTGTCCAGATCCATATCTTTCTCCTTCCTCATATCCAAGACCTTGTTTGTCACTTCTAGTCCTCTAACTTTAAATCAATTCATCAAACTTGGTTGAGCTAATCTTGAACTTATCTTTGAATTCATTTGTAGTAGCAAGTTCATCTCTAAGATCAACAATCTACTTTTCAAGCTCTTCTTCATTATTTCTAGATTGTTCCAATTCAAGCTTCAACTAATTGAATCCATTAGTAATTTGGCTGCATTCTTCATATTTCTCTTTCAAGGACTAAGCAATATTCTCTTCTTTCTTCTTTTCTTCAATCTCCTTGGTCATCTACATCATAATAGATTCCATCTCATGCTTTAGAACTACATTATCTCTGGAAAAAAAATCACATTCTTCTATCTTTTCCTTTAGGGCTTGACTTAGTTGTTCATCCTCAATTCTTTTACTCTCTTTCTACTTGATTTGATCACAAAGTTCCCTTCTCTTTTCCCTAGACTTATTGATTTTGTCTTTCAATGATTGAATGGATTTCTTAGCATTCATGAGGCTTGCTTGCAATTCTCGGACTTCAGATTTTGACTAATCAAGATCATCTAGGGCCACCAAAAGTTGTTGTTGAAGACTACTTGAATCCATTGAATCACTTTCTTGGATCTTCTCCAAGCTCTTAAACTTCTTTCAAGGAACTAGGCTCTAATATCAATTGTTGGAATCAAGGAACATTGAGAGAGGGGGTGAATCAGTGTTCTGCAATTTTTAACTTTATTAATCTGATCTTTAAAGAACTTATAACATTCAACCAAAAGAAAGATGCATGAACATAAGACAAGAAACCACAACACCATAACACAAGGATTTTTTACATGGAAACCTTGTTAGGGGAAAGACACTGTGGAGGTCAATCTACAATATGATATGAGTACTCAAATAATTGTTTACAAAGGGAATGCACATGCATTTAGGCACACTGCCTAGAGCTCACTACTCAAATACAAAAGAAGACTTACTGTCTTACAAAGGAATTTGGATTACATCCAAAAATATTTGAACTAACAAAATAGCATCTAATAATTCCTGATTACAATTCTGGTTAAGCACATTAATTGCTTTCTTGACCTTTTGTCTGATTATGCTCTTCTACTTTGTTCTACTTTAATTCGCAACACAAATCCTTTATTGCACAAGTGAGACTATGCATATTTTCTCTACAATGCTTTTGAAATTCACACACACATCATCACACTTCGACCATACATCAAAATGACATAAATGATCACTTATATATATCTGCCAATGAAGATTTAATCAACCACTTGTCGGCTTCAATAAAATATTAAATATTTACAAACTATCGGCTCAATCCATAATTAATTTTCAATGTGTACCCACCAATGTTGGCCATAACATAGTGAGGACCTAGATCAACATGTTCAAACACAAAAACACTTAAACAATACTCCTCAAATATTTGCAACACGCTATATTCACTTAGTCAGCCTTATTGCATTGTTAAATAGAAAATAAACCAACTAGATCTTCTAACTTTCGCATTGATCGAAACGAGGCTCTAAGATTCAAGGAAACATAGATCATACATCAAACAACCTTCTCTTAGATTCACAACTCAACATGATAACATAAAATTTCATATGAATCAATGAACATAATTCTATTAGATGCTTTGTTCTAACTTGTTAGATAATCACAAAACTTCTATTAGAATTTTGGTATGATCAAATGCTGACATGCAGAGCAAATCACTAACTAGGGTTTCCATCAATGACAACACTAGATGGCTTGTGTAGTGTCTCTTGCCAATAGTTTTGGGCATGAAGGCATTTTGATTTGATATAGGTGCTGACAAGGCATGTTTTGTATGTTTTAGGGCTATATCTAATTAGGCCGACCTAATTGATGTTTACAATGAAATTTGATATATATACAAGGTTTTTTTGAGATTGTAGATATCAATTTTTAATGTGTACATGATAAAAATACAAGTAATGATGCAAAAATATGTATAGTTGAGAAAATAAGTTGTGAAAGTTGAGAAGAGTTGTACGAATGCAAAGCAGAGGAGAGATTTGTAATGAGTTAGATAAAGTGTAATAAGTTAGTATTTTGATCTCTAAAGTCCAATTGAATCTTGCATATTATAGATGGATTTGTATCGGTTCAAATAGGCTTTAAGCCACCCATTATTTTTTCTATCTTATTCTTTGTGGATACTGAGTCCACCTACAATGAGCACTTCTAAGCTAGTGCAGGATCATGGGGGTCCAAACTAGGCCCTTAAGTGGCAATGAAAAATTAGAAAAATAGAATTAGGAAACTTGGCATAAAAGTTTGAATAGGTTATTAACATAATTTGAAAAATATGTAAGAAAAAAAATTATAGAAAATTGAAAGTAGTTTCTAGGATACCAGCCCCTTTTGGGAAAAAGTAAATCTATTTGGTGAAATTTTGAAATTTCAATATAGTAGTACTAAATCAAGAAAAAAAAAGTAGGTGTATGTTTGACCAAATTATGTACAAGAAAAAAAAATATATTTTTTTTTAAATTTCAATATAAGTAGAGGACACATGCTGATGTGCCATATTTTTTTAATATTTTTTTGCAAGTAAATAGTTAGTTATGAATTTTTTATTAGAAATTTTTAAAAAATATGAAAACTTGTTTGTCTAACCACCATAATTTGGTAAAAAATTTATTTATGAAAATCAAATTTTCTTTTTTTATCCTATAGTATGGGAAGCATAGAATGTGCCACATCTTTTAGTCTCAAAAAAATTGAGATTAATTGAGAATTATAGATTTTTTTCAATCAACCTATCAATTAGAACTTTAGTCAGAATGCATGTAGAAAATAAATAATAATTATCTATTTAATTCCAAATAAGTCATATCTTATATTAGTGGAAAGTTGACAATTTTATTAATAAACCCTTTTCATT
This sequence comes from Sequoia sempervirens, assembly GCA_007258455.2. Taxonomy (NCBI): domain Eukaryota; kingdom Viridiplantae; phylum Streptophyta; class Pinopsida; order Cupressales; family Cupressaceae; genus Sequoia; species Sequoia sempervirens. Next base: position 406,445,189 of record VDFB02000003.1, read on the forward strand.
TCATAAAATTTAGATAAAAAAGTGTCATCGGCCACTTTTGGGTCATATCGCCACTTTTTGGACCCCCATGATCCTGCACTCACCCTTCTATAATATACTATATCCAAATATAATATATTGTGAGCTAATCCTCATTGTGGTTTTTCCCATTTTGGGCTTTCCTTGTAAAAGTCTGGGTGTTCATGTTTTATGTGATGTTGTAGATGTTTTCATGCTTTCAATCCTTGTAATAGTTAATTATTCTTTCATAATTGGATGCCTAATTATTGAATGGTTTAATAGAATATTGATTCAGCCCCTCTCAGTATTACAAGTGTTCAACAAAAACAACAAAAAGGAATAGGGCCTCATAAATAATCCCCATGGATAAATTCCTTCACGCCAAGCATTGATCACAGCTAAAGGTAACAAGATGTTGTGCTAAAGGTGTCATGAATATATCTAGAACTTGCTCCTCTATAAGCTATGATAGTGGAAAAATAACTCCCTAACATAGACTTGATTTAATGTTGTAATATGTCTAACATATTCACATTAAGTCTTGGGACCTTGTGAACTAAATGAACTTAATTGTGCCCTATTTAGAGTGTTTTAAAGTGTTGTGACACACTTTCATCCTTTTCTAGGGTTTTACTAAATATTTGGGCTTCTTTAATCTTTAATTAACATTATTTTGCATCCACAAGCCTCATTTAATGCATCTTTTCGAGGATAATCCCAACATATACTAACATCCAATCATAATTAGGTGATTTTAGGTTGTGTGGCCTAGATTTAGTGATCTAAGACTCATACACCACCTTGGGCGTATGAGTCCCACCTAGGTTTTTGTGTCCCAATCTAAATTTTGCATAATTCTAAGCTTTTTTTAAAACATGTCCCATAGTTAAGCCTAATGGGACTCATATGCCACTTGTGGCATATAAGTCCCATGTGGCCCAAAATTAAATTTAATTCAAATTCTTGACAATATTTTATTCTCCTAGATCTAATGTCAGCTTGTAGTGTTGTAATCTTTAGAAATTTGGCATAAACAAGTATAACTACAAGTTTCTTTCACTCATTTTATAGCTAGCAAGTTGAATGAACATCCTTATAGAAATTTTGAGTTCACAAGTGATTCAGGGGATATTTTTAGTGAAAATTGAAGTGTCTCAAAATCTCCAAATTTTAGCAGCATCAGAAAGATCTCAGTGTCCTGATTTCAATGTAACTCGAACGGAGTGGAAAGGAGTTTGTTTGTGCAAGTTATGGCCAGTCAAACCTTTGGTCAAATTGGCATCAAAGGGCATCCAGAAGGTGAAAAAAATGATGTCATCAAAAGTTGTCAAAGTTGGCATCATTGCAAAGAGCTCGTCAAGATGATTCCGATGTCGTTCATTTCGTCAAAATCCGACATCGTATGCAAGAGTTATCAGCAGTCAAAGTTTGGAGAGGAGATTGATCTTTGACCGTACAGATGCTGACGTCATCAATAGTCTGTACAGTATGGAATCTGATGTGGACAAACTAGAGAGTGACATGTGGAATTTCTATAGACCAATCAAGTTGTGACACATGTCCATCCGTATAGGTGACATGGCATGTTCGTACTCTAGTCAGCATTTGGGTGGCAGTTGAGTCGGCATACAAGGACAGTGACGTGTCTCAGAGAACTAATCAGGTTCTATGATGTGGTATTCTCTCGGTGTGACACGAACACCATTTCTCTATCAGCATTGGCGTCGATGAGTTGGTTTATTTAACAAAATGTTTTGTCAGGCTCAAACCTGTGACCTATGTTCGAACAACGAAATTCTCCACCATTGCACTGGCCACCATCCATTTAATATACAGAGATAGCGGGTTTGTTTTGTTGTTAGAAATTTTGGTAGTTTGTTTTAAAATATGGCCAGCGGGGTTTGAACCCTCATCCATGTGGCTAGCAAAACAAATATAAGCCGTTAGACCACCGAAAGGTCCTTAAAGATATAAGGATTCTGTTTTGTTTTGTTATGTATTTTGATTTGAAGCCTAAACAAATAGGCTAGTCTTGTAGAAACAAAACCTCCTAATCAAATAAGTCAAAATGAAAATAGATAAAGGAGGTTAAGGACAAGCATAGGGAGGTTTTTAGGTGGTTATTCATTTAATGCTTTTGTTAAGCCTCATTTGGCTTAATTTTATGTATAAAAGGGGGATAATGTAAGCTCTTAGGAGTTAAGCGAATGCAGGTGATGAAGTATTGAAGCTGAGGTGACAAGTGAATAGAGGTCTTGTGGAGATTTTTTGAGCCATTCTTGTACGTCAGAGCATCGTTATGCTATCGAAGTGCTTGAAGAATGGTTGTGGTGCATTTGTAATCCTTGTGTTGGGATTAATTAGATCGGTCTCTCTATTGGAGTGGACCTGGAGACGTAGTCACATTTGTGATGAACTCCGTTACCAAATTGGTTGCACTTCTTCTCTCCTCTCTCATGTTCTGATTTTCACCTTAAGTTTTTAGTTTTAAATGCATATTTTCATTAATGTATGCATGAATTAAAATTCCAAAAAGTTGTTTTTAATTAAGCATTCAATACTGCAAATAGTCTAGATCCATTTCCAGATCAAGTGGTATCAGAGCGCAGTTTGAATATTATTGCAGTTTATTTTTGAATGCTAACGAGATCCAGGATTCAGAAGGGTGAAGGAAAGCTCAAAGAGTTTGATCCTAAGATCAGGAAGTGTAGAAGTTTTCTAAAGACATCTGTGTCTGGGATGGAGGTTCCTGAAGAAATCAATGAGCAAGAGTTTCGTAGAGCATTCCTTGAGATGAAGGCTAAGGTGGACATACTTTTCCAAGAAAGACAAGAACAAAAGGAACGTGAATGAGGTTCATCGAAGCAAGAAGATCGCAAAGATAAGAAAGGGAAACATCATGGAGATGGTGACAAGCAACTAGATCCACCCTCTTCTCCTTCTCCTCCCTCTTCTCCTTCTTCTCCATCTTCTCCTCATTCTATTTCTTTTAATCCTTTCAAGAGTGGGTATAAGCCTAAGATTAAATTGGATGTAAAATTTGATTTACCAAAGTATTATGGTGAACTTAATGCTGAAAAATTGGATGATTGGATTCAGCAAGTAGAAGTCTACTGTAGAGTCCAGAACCTATTAGATGATGTTGATAGGATCCAATTAGCTACTCTTCAGTTAGGAGGTACAACTTTAACCTGGTGGGAGAGTAAGTCTAAGGCAGAAGTTTCACAACATGGTAGAGTCAATTTAACTTGGGCAGAGTTTGTTAATGCTCTTAAGATGCAGTTTTATCCCCTAGGCCATATGCAACAATTAATGATGGACTAGCAAATGTTTAGGCAAGGGAAAGGTCAAACTGTCCAAGAGTACACCCACGAATTTAGGAAAAAGGCTATTGCTTTGAATGTTCCTTTGTACACCCAGAACACTTTGTTGAAGTACATAGGAGGTCTGCATTCCTACCTTAGGCATTCTATTTTGGTTTTGAACCCTTGTAATTTGGATGAAGTGTTTGTTCAAGCTACACACTTAGAGTTAAGGGGAAAGGGTTCTTTCATTGATAATGATAACTCTGTAAAGAAATCTTCTAAGGTTGCAGAGACAGGGAAAGGAAAAAAGACGACTACTGTCAAGAAGGATGACAAGCTTTCTTGCTCTCATTGTGACAAGAAGGGTCATGATGAAGATCACTATTGGAAGTTGCATCCCGAATTGAAGCCTAAGTGGGCTCAAAGACATAATCAAAAAAATAAAGGTAAGGAGAAATCCGCAAATTTTGTTATGGATCTTGGTTCAGATTCAAATGATGAGACTAAGATAAAAACTATGGGTATGAAAGGTAAAGCTCCTACTTCCAATGTTTCCTTTGATAGTTGTGCTTCTACTTCTACAGTTAATGATTTCTCTGAAGATGTGAAAAGGAATGAGCTATTTGATTTAAGGGTTGTTACTAAGAACACTAAATCTGATGGACTCATAGATAGTGGATCTTAGGTTAATCTGATTTCATAAAGTGTTGTAAGAAACTTGGGATTAAAAACTACACAAAATAGGAAACCTTATCCACTAGGCTGGATTTGTGAAAATGATAAGTTGCAAGTAACAAGACAATGCACCTTAAGATTCACAATCACTAGTAAGTTTGTGGATGAAGTACAATTTGATGTGGTTCCACTGGATATCTGTGGGATAGTGCTTGGTAGCCCTTATTTATATGACAGGAAAGCAATTTTCTACAAGGAAAAGAATCATTATCACTTGTTTAAAGATGGCATTCAATATATTGTACATTCTCACAGGATTAAGACTGAACGTTCTTTTGCAAACATAGGGCAGTTAAAGAGGGTAATTAATGCAAGTAAAGAGTTAACTCTTATGTCTATCAGTACAGGTGGTTCTAAACTTGAACTTGGAGTAGCTAACCATGGTTAGATGTTGCAGGATGCACCCGCAGTACAGCATGAGGAAATGATGATTGAAAGCATTGATGGCTCCTTGGGTAAAAATGTTCTTGTTGTGAAGGATCAAATTATTGCTGACTTATTCTCTTTCATTTCTGCATTATTGTTCAGCTTGATGCCAGTCAATTTTTGTTGGTTAGTGGCTATGACAGATGATGTATATGTTTATGGAAGTGATAGAATAATTTTTATGTTCAACAATGTTGTTGCAGTCTACATTGTGCTTGTGAGCCAAGTATGCAAATGTACAGATGATACAGGACAAGTGGGGAGGCCAAGTCCTCACTTATTGTCAGAGTAAATGTCACTTTTAGAGGTCCAAAAGGTCTTCAATGGGGAGGCCTGATCTGAGGAATATTTTTAGTGAAAATTGAAGTGTCTCAAAATCTCCAGATTTCAGCACCATCAGAAATATCTTAGCATCCTGATTTCAACGCAACTTGAACAAAGTGGAAAGGAGTTCATTTGTGCAAGTTATGGCAGTCAAACCTTCGGTCAAACTAGCATCAAAGGGCATCTAGAAGGTGAAAAAAATGATGTCCTCAAAAGTTGTCAAAGTTGGCATCATCACAAAGAGCTCATTGAGATGATTCTGATGGCATTCTTTTTGTCAAAATCCAACATCGTATGCGAGAGTTATCGGCAGTCAAAGTTCAGAGAGGAGATTGACCTTTGACCATACAGATGCTGACGTCATCAATAGTTCATACGGTATGGAATATGATGTGGAAAAACCAGAGAGTGACATGTGGCATTTGTACAGACCAATTAGGTTGTGACATGTGTCCATCTGTATAGGTGACGTAGCATGTTCGTACTCTAGTCAGCATTTGGGTGGCAGTTGAGTTAGCATACAGGGACAGTGACGTGTCTCAGAGAACTAATTAGGTTTTGCCACGTGGTATTCTCTTGGCATGACACAAACACCATTCCTCCATCAGCATCGGCGTCGGTGAGTTGGTTTATTTAACAAAATGTTTTGTCGAGCTCCAACCTGTGACCTATGTCCGAACAACCAAATTCTCCACCATTACACCGGCCACCATCCGTTTAATATATAGAGATAGTGGGTTTGTTTTGTTGTAAGAAATTTTGGTGGTTTGTTTTAAAATGTGGCCGACGCGGTTTGAACCCCCATCCATGCGGCTAGCAAAACATATATAAGCCATTAGACCACCAAAAGGTCCTTAAATATATAAGGATTTTGTTTTGTTTTGTTATGTATTTTGATCCGAAGCCTAAACAAATAAGCTAATCTTGTAAAAACAAAACCTCCTAATCAAATAAGTCAAAATGAAAATATATAAAGGAGGTTAAGGACGAGCATAGGGAGGTTTTTAGGTGGTTATTCATTTAATGCTTTTGTTAAACCTCATTTGGCTTAATTTTATGTATAAAAGGGGGATAATGTAAGCTCTTAGTCCTGAGTTAAGCGAATGTAGGTGATGAAGTATTACAGTTGAGGTGACAAGTGAATAGAGGTCTTGTGGAGATTTTTTGAGCCATTCTTGTACGTTATAGCGTCATTACGCTGTTGAAGTGCTTGAAGAATGGTTGTGGTGCATTTGTAATCCTTTTGTGGAGATTAATCGGATCGGTCTCTCTATTGGAGCGGACCCAGAGACATAGTCACATTTGTGATGAAATCCATTACCAAATTGTTTTCATTTCTTCTCTCCTCTCTCATGTTCTAATTTTCACCTTAATTTTTCATTTTTAAATGCATAGTTTCATTAATGTATGCATGAATTAAAATTTCTCAAAGTTGTTTTTAATTAAGTATTCAATACTACAAATAGTCTAGATCCGTTTCTAGATCAATAAGAGCATTCAATTGTTTACAAGAGCTTTCAAGGGTTGATTATCAAGTGATTTAGAGAATTTTTCAAGCATTAAGCATCATATCAAATTCATCATGCATCATGTTTGTTTTTGAGCTAATAATTATGATGTAGGGTTTCATTATTCAAGCTATCATTCAATTCAATATCTACTACATTTAAGAAAGATTCAAGATCTACATCCATTGTAGCCACTTCATACATGTTTGCAACACTTTATTTCTAGGGTTTAGTGAGTTGCAACATTACATTTTGTTCATTCATCATCCTCTTTTCCTATTTCATTTCATTTCAAGGTTTGATTACTAAAATGTGGTTTGACCAAGGAAAACCCCTTTCTACTAACAAAAAAACATTTTTCCCTCTCTTTAGTGTGTGATTTGCACATCTAGTTTGAAGACACATTAAAGAGAAAGTTTGGAGAAATTTTTCAAAGTTTTCAAAGTTGCCAAAGTTGTTACCTTGCATTGGAGATCATTGCAAGACATCTACAAGTTGCAAATCAGAGTTTCAGATCTAGAAATCAGGTGAAAAAGAAAGAGAAGACGTTGAAGAGAAGATTCAAACTTTGAATTTTTAAAAAACCCTAATTGGACTGATACACCACTTATAATGCATGAGTCCTAGTGTAGGAAAATTATATATTTTAAAATTTTCAAACATCTCTCTATCAGATTCCAATTCCTACCCAAAAACCCTAATTTGGGACTAAATTGCCTAGTTTGACGTATGATTCCCAATTAGAATTAGAATTAGTTTTTTTAGCATTTCAAGTCTTCATCTAATCCTCTTCAGGTTTCTAGGTGCACACCTTTTATCTCTTAGCTCTCTATTTTGTTTTACATGTTTTTCTAAGTCATTTACTGAAATCTTGCATTGCGTTAGGTTTAATAATTAGGTATTGCATTTCATTAGTCTTTCCAAGCCTTAGCTTGGTGGTGAACCCCTCTTTAGTTCATAATTAGACCCTAGGACAACCCTATTGCAAGATTTTTTTCTCCTTTGCATACTTTAGATAGATATCTCTAGGGTTTTCCTTGAATGAATGATTGTGAAATGTGTTGTTCTATGTCCTAAACCATAAATCAACCATTTTCCTTCATTTCATATGCATTTTCTCTAACTTGAGAAAACCATCATGAATCAATTTCTTAATCAAGTGCATGTAGATCTCTATAGTTTTAGTCATACAATTTATTGATTAGGTTTTAATAAATATCAATGGTGCTATGATTATCATACTAGAGAATAGTAAGAATATTAGGGTTAAAACATAACTTGGTCAATAATTGTTTAATTCATAGAACCTCTTGGTTGGCTAAAAGTACAACTTAATAATAAATCTCTATAGATGATAAATAAATGCATATATCTGGGTATGTGCAGGATCATGATGGGCCAAAAAGTGGCAATATGATGGGTATGTGGCTGATGACTTTTTTTTTACCCAAATTTGATGAAACAAAAAGGGTTTTGAAAGGAGATTCTCAGCTTTCTACAATATAAATTATGCTTTACTTTGAATTTAATAAGTAATTATTATTCATTTTCTATTCAAATTACAACTAAAGTCCTGATTGATAGGCTAATTGAAAACCATCTATAGCTTTGAAACAGTATCACATTTTTTGAATCCAAAACATGCGTCACATTCTATGCTTCGTATAATATAGGATTAAAATAAAAATTAATTTCATGAATTTTTGACTCAAGTTAAAATTAGTCGAGACATACGATTTTTATTTAAAAATTGTAATAAAAATTCATAATTAATTATTTACCGAAAAAATTACAAAAAATATTCATCACATCGGCACATGAGTCCTCTACTTATATCTAAAATCTTATAAAAAAATATTATCCTTTTATTGTGGTTAGGGTGGTCAGACAAACACCTACTTATTTTTTCCTTGAAATTTAAGTACTAGTGCATTGAAATTTCAAATTTTCACAAAATATTTTAAAAAAAAAAACAACCTAGTAGTTTAGAAAGTTCTATATTCAATTTTCTACAAATTCTATTCTTACATATTTTTGAAATAATATAGATAACTTATTCAATTTTTTACGTCAATTTTCCTAACTCTGATTTTTCTGAATTTTTTGCTACTTAAGGGCCTATTTTTTCCATGATGATCTTGCACATACCCATCTTCTTTCAAGACCATGCTATGGGGCTAGAACAAAAAAGAAAAAAAACCAAAAGTAGACACCCTATCATTAACATCACTAGAAAAAAATGAGTTACTGAAACTAACAATTTGAGAATCATATAATGAATATCATAATTAGAGGTTCCCTAAATGTATCTAAAAATAAATTTAGAAACCTTCCAATGAGTCTCATGTGGATCATGAGAGGAACTATAAGATGATGTTGAATACCATGATTATTAAAAAATTCCTTGAAAGATTGATTGAAATACATCCATATTATTTGTGTGTGCATCCTTCCAATAGAAATACATGATTTCTTGTCCAAAAATACCTTGAAGATTTTTGAAATTATCAAAGACACCACTTTTCTACTTAAGAATGTGCACCCATCTACATCTAGGGAAGTCATCAATAAATGTGAGAACATATATTTTCCCCTAAAGAAGAATTTGGAAATGACATTAGGAACCACTATGCACCAAACCTAAAGGTTCCTTAGCACATGTGGATGTCGCTATAGAAAAATAATCATGTTGATATTTAGTAGGGGCACAACCTTGACAAACACCATATGTGCAAGAGATCTTAGGTAGTCTTGTCACTAGTTTATGAGTTTTCATCTATTGTAGATACATGTACCTAACATGAAAATAATATTGATGCCAAAGCTTACTCACTAAGTCTACTTGTGTTATGAAAGATAAAACCAAACCATATAAACAATCAAATCCATCAAATGTGTGTAAGTGTAATGTATAATCAACACTCCTAGTATTCAAAATAAAATCAGTATCATAGAGGTCTCAAATAACCACATGTGGTGTAAATTGAAATGTATTTCATATGCTAGAGTGACAAATATGATACACTAAAGGGAGGTTAGTTGATATATCAAGAAAATAAAGAACATCCTAAAGATACCCTCCCTTAAGTGGAACAATACCTAATCAAAAAATTGAAATTTGTGTAGAATCCCACACTACAATATATAAAGTTCCACAATTAGAAATAGGGGTGATATAATATTGGGTATGTGTCATATAGTGGGAAGTGTGAAAGTCAAGTATCCATGTAGCCAGTTAAAACAAGGCCCTTGAAAAAATGGCATGACCTTTTCCTATATATGGGAAAGAGAACTTAGAATTTGAAATGTTATGTTATGACATGACTTCCTCTTAATACTGTAATCTCTTTCAACACCTCATAACTGGATGCCCCTCTCTACCACATAAGCTACAAGGTTATCCTAATTTATTCTTTATTCAAAAGGAAGAATTACTAAGAATATTTATTCTTTTACTTCTATTTTGTCTTGGAGGAACTCTCACTACCTAATGAAGTTTCTATATTAAGCTTTTGTTTCCCCTTAGATGATTGTGCTACCAAATCTTAGTTTCTAGAAATAGAAAGATAATACAACTAAACTTGATTTTCTTGTTCCCATTTCAAATGCTCATGTAAAAATAAAATGAAGCATAGTAAAGGAACTACCAAAAGAATCCATACGAGACTAAAAAGTGAAAGATAAGACTTGAAATGACCCTCAAATCTTAAACAATATCAAGAAAATTAATTCTTTGTCAGTTTTATTCTTCCCACATCCCTACAAAAGTGACATGAGAAACTTAAATTTAACCAAGTAATCCTTAGTGTCTAGAAGAAAGAATTATATACAAGTGAAGTCACTTTTTCCTCAATCTAAAGTGCTCAGAACTCTTTCATGGTACTAAAAATCTCTCTAATTTTTTCCCATATCTCCCTAGGAGTGGTACATGAATTAATATCAAACAAGAAACTATTTGAAACATTCAATCACATCATTCCCATTACCTCATCCATATTGTTTCTATGTTGAATTATTTCAAATTGATGAGTCAATGTTTTTTGAAATTTAGCTAATATGGATCATCAACCCTTAGCCATAAGTAATCTAGTCATCTAAGATTTTTAGGTATAATAACCATGTGGTGTAAGATGTTAAATTGAAGTGTTTTGTGCCATTTTTATTTTTATTTTTATAATATTTATGTGCTAGGTTTGAATGTGTTATGATGTGTATGGGTACTAACAAAAATAATTTACTCAGCCATAACAAGAAAGCTAAAAGTGAAAACATTTATTTAGGTTGGATTTCAATGTACTTTGTAATTTTTTTTGGAAAAGTGAGTTATAGGTCTATGTAGATAACTCAATTGATTTTCCAACAACTATAACTATATGAAAAATGAAGTCCTGATGCATAAGATGTGATCTTGGAAGTGTAAGTTGGTATATCTAACTTCAATGACATGTAAAATTTTCTAGGGGATAAATTTAGAAGAGAATAATACTATAGGAATGGTCTTGGAGCTAGATTTCTAATGGTATATGGTTTGTGAAAAAAAGATACATGATGCCGAAGATACACCTAATTTCATAAAAATACACCAATTTTCTTTCAAGATAAAATCCAGGCTTAAAAGTATATCCCTTAGTCTAATCAGTGACCATTGTTGGGAACTAGGGTTGGGATGGTAGCCTCTAGTCACCAACATGACTGACTGTGGGGGTTGAGTAGTGGTTTGGTTAATTGGGGCAGCAAGAAAGTGGTCATGCAACAATTCTTGATAACCAAGTGGATACCAATTTTATTATTTTACTTGTCAGAGAATGATGCAAGAATATTATACAAAGATAAAATTCACCAAAAAATGAAAAACTCCATCGAAAAATGTAGAAAGTCATTCCAGAAAATGTAAAATTTCAAGAAAAAATTGCATAGAACATTATAAACCTATGTAGGCCTTCCATAATTAATATTATCCATGTTGTATGGCACAATATGATATGTATTCATATGATTGTGCATATTCCATACACTATATGGAATTTTTTATCTCAATATTTTGTAACCAAAAAAATTGTCCAAAGTTCTTTTGTTTCAATTTTTACATTTTGATAGACAATTTTTAGGTTTTTGAGCCTTCTATATGTAAAAATAATGTTTATTTGGCCTCAAAGTGCATTGACATTTATCCTCTCAATATACTCAAAATTCATTTTTGTAAATTTGTAACATTCTATCTCAAAAAATGATACTTAATTGCAATATGTTTTGTCATTGAATGCATCACTAGATTCATAGAAATATTTATAGAACTAGTATTGTCACAAAGAATGGAAATGGGTTCATCAAGATCTATTTTCATCTCTTTCAAGTTTTTCTTCATCCATAATACCTGAGTGTGGCATGAACAATTTACTCCACTTCTACAATGGATAAATATACTAAAAAATTACTTCTTACTTAACCAAGATGTAATACTCTCCCCAAGAAAGAAGGCTCCACCAATTGTACTCTTCTAGTAATCTATGCATTCTTCCTAGTCTAGATCAATGTACACAATTAATGTGAATCTTTCACTCTTAGGATACCAAAAACCAAAATCCATTTTATCTTTTAGATATCAAAATATCTTTTTTATTGACTATACATGAATTTCCTTAGGCATTGCTTGAAATCTATCTACCATCCCTACTACTTGCATTATAACTTATATGGATGTAATTACATACAAAAAACTACCAATCATTGACCTATACAAGGTATATAATTTTCCAGAGTAGATTCATCATTCTTACACAATTTATATTTGGTAACCATAGGTGTACTCATTGGTTTGCATTCTTCCATCTTAAACTTGCTTAACATCTCTATTAGGTACTTTTTTGAGAAATTAGCATGCCTTTGTCTATTTGAGAGATATGTAAGCCAAGAAAGAAAGACAACTCACCAAGCATTGATATTTCAAACTCATTATGCTTTACATCCTAGAACCCTTTACACATAACATCATTGGCACCTCCAAAGATAATGTCATCAACATAGACAACTGTAGACACATAAAATATACCAATTGACATTGTGCATCTGATCCCGACTACTAACATCATTTCATCCTAAATCATTTTTCGGTCTAACCATTTAATCAAGTTCCCCTATTTGATTAAATTCATCAATTTCCTTCCCTTAATTAAATCAATCATTTTATCTAATTAAGTCTCTCTCTTTTGTTAATTAAATCAATCCATCTGATCTAATTATCCCAATTTAATTAAATAGTCCATTTTATTTGGTTAAATCTATAAAGTATATCTATTAAATTAAATAAATTAAAACCTTATTTAATTTAATCTAACATCATCTCTTTTAATTAAATAAATCAAAATCTTTATTTAATTAAATCTCTGATCACATTCCTCTCATATTTGATTTAAATAAATCCACAAATCTAAGTCAAATTTGTCACATCATTTAATCCCATTCATTAAATTAATTAACTTTGATTAATTTAATCTCTTATCATGTCCCATCCTCCAACTTTTACCACTTGCACATGGAAATAGATTTAATTGATTTATTAAATCTCTATTTTCCTCAACAAGGCATCTTTTTGGAATATTCTCCAAGTTTGAATTCAAAATCTAAGTTGACATGTACATCCAACAAGGCATTTACTCCATCTTACATGTCATTTTCCTTGAGCCAAGTGGCATTCAATGCATTTTTCCTTCCCTCTTGCATGCCATTTCAACAAAATTCAAAATTCAAAAATAGGCATTTATTGGCACAATCCTCAAAACTTACACATCCTCCATCCACTCATAGGTTGACAAGTGGCATCTTTCCATTGGTTGAATGTTACTCCCACATTGCTCAAATTTGGACATTCATCCTTCAATCTCATCTATAAATAGGAGGCTTCATTCCTCATTTGATCATCCACAAATTATGCAAAGTTATTATGCTAAAATATTTAGCCATTTCCATCAAATATAATTGAGTTCTTAGCTAGGTTATTCAGGTTTTTAGCTTGGAGCACTCATCATCCTTCATCAAAGTGGATCACTCATCAACATTCATCAACATATATCAATCTTGCATCATAGGAATTGGGAAAGAGCCAATTTTCACATCAAATTGGCACCAATTCCCCCATGGGATCATGAGTTTGCTAGTTTAATTAGGATTCAATATCTATTTTGTTTTTTTTATTGTGTTTTTCATTATTTATTTTCCTAATTTGAACTTGGTAAATGGATTTCATGGGGAATCCTTGTTCTTGCTTGCAATTTCTAATCTAATGTGTTTGTTCTTATTGTTTTACAGGTATTTGGATTGGGGTTCGCACATTTGGCGCTAGAAGGAGGGCAACATCTCATTTTTTATCACTTTTTTCCAAAAATTCCACATTTTTGTTTGTGCACGGGAAAATTCCAACGCTGGAAGCTTAGCGTCACCATACAACACCGCTGGTTCTCCAGCATCACCATACAACACCACTAGAAACTCAAATTGCGATGTTGAAGTATTCCCGCCCAAGAATTTGAATTTCAAACCACACCACTTGACCAATCTAACCCATGAGATTTTTCAAAAAAATCAAACAGTGACGTTGAGCAAAAGGGTGACGTAGTTGAGCTCACTAGCTCAAACATAGAGCATCGCTGACTAGTAAGCGGTGCTATACAACACCGCTAAGAAATCAAACTATGACGCAGTCATGGGTTGTGTCGTTGGCAGGGAGTAAAAAGTTGAAATTTAATTCTAGCACGTGCTTTTTGTCAAATGATGAATTTATCTTCTATTTTCTACTTTTTAACCTCTGTGTTTTATAGAATTTGACTAGTTTCCTTTCTTGAAGGATTGGATCAATTAAAATGAAAGAAAAGGGAAGTGTGATGATGGTGTTTCACAAAATCAAAGTGTTTTTAAACACTTTAGTGTTTGTTTAACACTTTTAAGAAACTGTTGTATCTTCTTGCTTAGGATACTAATTTTGTTTGGGCTTTAAAAAGAATCTTTTCAATTTTTGCAAAGGCTTAAAATGAACATCAGGACTACAACTTACTAGAGTTTTTTGTTTGGTTAAGAATTGAACAAAACAACTCTCATTTGTCCTTTGGTTCTTTAAAAAGAACTTATAATTACTTTGTGGAATTAAAACAAACATGTGCAACTTTGTCTTCATGAGGGATTACTTAGACTAACTTCATTGAAAAAGGATGTATGCACTTCTCTCACCCTTTATAGCGATCTTGAGAATCAAAAGGCCATTTTTGTGATTTTAGGTTGAGATAAAGCAATCACCTCCACACTTCATTTTGGGTTTAAAATTGAACAAAACATTGTGCAAGTGTGAGTAGAGCATTATTGCACACATTCTCTTTCTTTTTGTTACAAACAAAGATTGGTTGAGTTATGGATATTGTCTTTGCTCATTTTTGTTATCTTAGAGGAACTACCTTGGGGAAAAAGTACTCACCCAAGGGAATGACTCAACTGGTAACACTCTAAAGCCAAGAGTATTTTCAACTGGGATATAAATGAGGGTATTGGAATAAATTCCAATATTACGCGGTTGGATCCAATGAGATGGATCCGAAAGGGGACTCTCACTGTATGGGCAATCTCCACGAACAGAAAGTCCTAATTAAAACCAATGTTTTAGAATTGCCAAAATCCTTGATCTATTTTTTGGTGCAAGAACAGTCGTTCTAAAGCCACTCCACACTTTTATGGTCTTTTAGTAGAAATGGAAAGCATGCCATGGGAGTTTCATGGGTGTTGATGATTGGTTGCCCCAAATGATGTTAATGAGTTGTGGTGGCAAGCCACTGGGGTCAAGCATCTAACCATTCACTAAAGATAAGCGTAGCTAGACTTGTCCAAGTGGGAATCCAACAAATATTGTCTTCCATATCCATAGGGTTGTACTTATTCTTGGTTACGAAATGATTTTCTTGTTTGAAAAAATCTTCGAAACAAACACTTAACATCATCCACAAAATTTCAAACCCTTTAGGAGACAAATACAGTTGACTCAATCCATATGTTATTGTTTTCCCTTGGGATTCTATCCTTAGAGGTTTCTAAACATTTGGATTACATCTCAATTTTTCTACTAATGTTAAACAATAGGTAACACTTGCCTTGAATTCATCAAAATAACATACTTTGTGGGATTCAAAGAAATTAAGACATTGGACATCTAGTTTGGAAACTTAATCAAAGAAGTGTTTGTGGTAAAATAAACCCACTAAGCAAAGATAAACAAAATGAACTCTCACATGTGTTGAAACCTCATGATTTTCAAGAATTCAAATCCCAAGATGAAAGTCCTTGATTCTAAATCCAGAAATGTATGCTCAAAATTGAATCACTTCTTGGTTATAAAGGTCTATAGAAGCATTGCATGTTTTTCAATACCAAGGTTTTAGGTAAACAAAGTGTCTTTTTTAGGTTCATCTTAGGATAAAAAGAAATCAAAATCTTTTTCACCCACCCTTCAAACATAAAAAAAAAATCTCATCATCACCTTTTGAGAAATCTTGAAACTATCCTTCATGATAGGCTTTTTGGAAAAAATCACAATCATCAAATCGTTGAGACAAAATCCTTGAAATATTTATCAAATAATCTTTGGATAGGTATGTGTAGATGCATCCTTTTGCATATGCTTAGTCAAAATTATCAAACCATCTTGTTTAGCTAGGTATATGTAGATGCATCCTTCTTAATATGCTTGGTTAAATTATCATCTTGTTTGAACAGGTGTGGTTATATGCATACTTCTCCCTACACATATTCAAATTATCATCCTTTGAGAAAATCTACCCTTTAGATAATCATCAAACATTTAGGGTCTATTTGTTCAAACAAAGCAAACCAAAATCAATCAAATCAAGGACAAACCCAAGAGAAAATTAAAAAAAATTAAAATCCAAAACATATCCAAAAATTCCTAAAATTCTAGCATCCCCCTCAAGATTTATCAAAAGACCAAAACATCCACATCATCCATCTCTTGCATCGTCATCTTATCACCTTTTGATCCTCAAGATATCCTAAAAAATTCTCTATTTTGTGCATAACGTAAAGATCAATCCAAAGAATTAAAAGATTCATCTCCCATATCCTTGAAAATTGATCCTTGTTTTATGGTTCAAACTAGATCTCAATACAAGAAGAGCATGGAAGCCGACAAAAAAAACCTGCTTCAAGTGATCTAAGCCAAATGAATGTCGAAATGAATCCTATCGAATCAAACAATCCTTTGACTATCTCATCATCACAAAACCCACAAGAAAAAAATCAAGAAGAAGACCTTACCTTTGGGATGTTGCATGAAGAAATAACCAAAATTCTCCAAAATCCAAAAAATCATAAGATCGCCAACATCATGATGAGGCTTAACCCTTCACTATACATGCTTGAGCTAGCAAAACAAGGGGCCAAATTACCTTATGATTTCAACACAAGCTCTATAGTAGAACCATCTTTTGAGGTCATGCCTCTAATTTCATCCACACTTCCCATCTCATCCACACCCCCATCCCAAAGCATCACCCAAAATATTTCGTGAATCACAACATCTTTTGCTCCAACCCAACCCAATGTTAATAAGGGAAATGCATTTCTTAATGCTATTCAAACACATTGTCTTGTTAACAATCAAGACGTGGATGAAAATACCATCTTGGAACAAAACATACCCCAAAATCCATTACATAAGTATGTTCCTCTCACTTTCCATCATGATCCATCATCATCATCCTTTTATGCAACACCTCAAACTCCTCTCCTCACAAATTTGTAAGAGGAACGAGACATGTTTGGACCTAGGGGAATTTTTGACACCACAACATTTTCTCAAGAACTCACACCCCTCACATTTCCAACACTTCTACCATTGCCATCATCATCCACACCACTCCTTGGTTTGGGGCTCCCACCTTTACCAAGTATCAATGAAAACAACATCCCAAACACCAATCAAAACATCACGCAAAATTTGTCATCGATAACGCAACAACAGATGACAACTACACAAGCAATCACGACATCATCAACCACCCCCTAACATCTCAAAGCATGGTCTCTCAAGAACCAATCACATCAATAGCACCATTCACCACTTGAAACACCAACACGACAACACCATTCACCACTCAAAACACCAACACGACATCACCATTCACCACTCAAACCACCAACACAACATCACCGCTCACCACCTCCAAAAACACCATTCTAAATCCACCACCACCTCCACCACCACCAACTTCCAGCATATCAAGTCAATACAACATGGCATTGCAAGAAGCTCAACAAGTCACTTTTCAAAGGGGATTCCTACAAGCTGTGCAAAAAAAAAGGTGCACAATTAGTTGCTCAACAAGCCACTCAAGCTGTGCAAATTGCCCAAGCAGCCCAAGCCGCATTGCAAGCACAGCAGGCCACACAAGCCCAGGCCTTATTGCAACAACAACAACAACAAGCCGCTCAAGCTGCGCAAGCCGCACAAGCTGCTCAAGTAGCCCAAGCTGCATTGCAAGCACAACAAGCGCAAGCACAAGCACAACTTCTTGCACAACAACAAGCAGTGCAATTACAAGCATATCAACAAGCAATAAAACAATATCAAGAGCAACAAGAAGCAGTTGAATTAGCAGCCCAACAAAAAACATTTTTGGAACAACAACAAGAATAACAACAAGTGTTGTTTATACAGTAGCAAGTGCAAGCATACTTGGCTCCACAAAATATGAAAATACCATCCAACAACACACCAAACAACCCACCCATCCAACCCACAATCGAAACACCCCAAAACACCTTCATCCCACCCCCTGATCTGCAAAATGATGTAACGACACAAATCAGGTTGCTCTCGCAACAAGTGCTCGATCTTCAACCAGGGTGAACCACAAAGACACCAAGCAACTTGTGTCCCTATCCATTTGACATGAACCTTGTGATGAAACCATTCCCCAAAGGATTTGAAATCCCCAAGTTTGACAAATATCGTGGGATGGGAAACCCTGAAGATCACATCAGGAAATTCTAGGTTCATTGCATGGAAGTCGCATACGACAATACTTATCTAATGCGGCTATTCCCTAGGAGTTTGGCTAGCCATGCTATGGAATGGTTCTCTCACCTACCTATAAGCATCAGAACATTCCAAGAAATTATATATGTATTCATTAAAAAATATGCATGCAATATTACAATGGATGTCACTCTAGAAGAACTCTCAGCTTTGAAACAAGGAAATGGTGAATCATTCACTTCATTCCTACAACAATGGCAATCCAAGGCCAATCAGAGTAAATGGACCATGCCCGAGGAACAACAAGTTTGCACCATTATATCCAACTTTGAAGGCCTCTTGGCATTTCATCTCACGATACAAGGGATCACCACATATGATCGGTTGATCTACAAGGCACTCAGCATCGAACAAGCCCTTATGACTCAACTCGTAGGATCAACTTCATACCCCAAACAACAAAACAACTGCCCACCCTCCAATTACAATGATAAACCTCGCACGTGGGAAAGGAACAAAAATGTTACTAATGATGGTGTTGTCAACACCAAAGTGGTCATCAGTGTCCCACGCCAAAATACACCCACACCAAAAATACAAATCCAACAGCAAAACCATCATCAAGCAATACAACAACCAAACAACAATTCAAAAATTAACAATCTCAATGATCAAAGGAGACCACCCCAATAGAACAAGAGTTACCCTAAGTGAAAGTACACCACTCTTGGGGAACCACTAGAAGTCATCATGAAGAATTTGATAAATGACAAACTCATCAAAGTGCCCACATATGAGAATTACCAAGAACCGGATGTGAAACCTCCTTGGTATAATGATAATCAACTTTGTGACTTCCATAAAATCAAATGGGATACCACGAATAGTTGTATGAGACTAAAAAACATAATTCAAGATCTCATCGATCAAAGAATTATAAACGTGGAACAACCAACAGGAAACCAAGACCTTAAGATATACATGAATCTGATGCCTAATCATGGCAATAAAGGGAATAATAATAACACCGATAAGGGGAAAGGCATCCACACAAATGTAAATCATGTATATGAAACTGTTGTCACCTCCCTAGATGAATACAGCATAGTCATCACCATCAGAGGCACCCATGCCGAATGTGGAGTCACCACAAGAGGTAGCAAAGTTACCATCACAGGATCATCCTAGCCAAGCAAAACCCCTATATCTAGTTCTGTCCCTAATGGATATAACATCCTTGATCAGCTCAAAAGAACGCGAACACAAATCTCCATCATGGAGTTGCTAAAAATCTCATTGGCCCATAAGAAAATTCTTGAGGAAGCGCTGGCTTCATCCATTGTCCCCGCAGATCTTGATGCGAAACAATTCCAAGCTATGGTCAAAAATATCATTACGCCAAATATCCTCACATTCTCTAACTAGGATTTCCTTGGGCTCAACCATCACACAACCATGGGCTCCACTTAGAAGCAATAGTACATAAGAGAAAAGTCAAAAGGGTCTTGGTGGATGGAGGTGCGGGCTTGAATATTTGTTCTCTCAACCTCATCAAACAATTGAAAATCTTAGAGGATTCTATCAAAAAAGGAAAGGGTATCACAATAAGAGGATATGATAATCAAGAAAGAGTGTCTCAGGGCATAATAAAACTCCCTATTCAAGTAGGGTCTGCCATCATGGAAACCACTTGTCACGTCTTAGACCTTGATTTGCAATATAACATCCTCCTAGGATGCCCATGGATTCATGCAATGAAGGCAGTAGTGCCAACTTTCCATTAATGTGTAAAATTCACACATGAGGGACAAGAAGATCCTGAACCCTTCTCCTATTGCAAAATCCTTGAAGCAAAGTACTATAAAATCCACCAAGTACCAAAAAATGATGAGGGCCCATCTACACCATACATCGATCTCGCCACTCTCGCATCCACTCTTGTGATAGAGACACCCGCCACTCCCACCATTCCCACCATCTCTGACATTAAGATCATCATCCAAGATAATGGTTGTGGAAACTACAAGCTCCCTAATAATTCTTTTGTGGTAGGAGAGTTACCACAATCTCCTAGATCACGGGGATGTTCGCAAATAAATGAAGCCTCCACATCCCAAACATCTCCTGAAGACTATCCCAACTTTACAAGTTGGGGGGATCTTGGCTGAGAAGTTATTGAGGTAGATCCATCTCATATGCTATATCAATATGAAAGACCAGTAGTTGATTTACCAATGGATGACAGAAGCAAGGGTCTACAAATGATGCTCGCAATGGGTTATGACAGAAACCAAATACTTGGGAGAAATGACAATGGGCTTATAATACCTATCATGACAAAGACGCGAACAGTAACAAATATTGGCCTTGGATGTACCCCTCTGAGTATAGCCATATGTGGCTGAAGTCCTCTAGTTAGAAGGGTTAATAATCCTCCTCAGCCAACCACAATAGAACTACGTTTACCAGTATCTACAGGTATAGTAATAGATAACTTTATATTTGATATAACCAGCGTCTACAGTAGTAACGATGTTGAGGATCCCATGACCAACTTACCTAGGCTATTTGAGGATACCACTCTTTGCATGATTATTACCCTATCTTTTCAACCAAACCACCAAAATCATGAGATCTGCTTAGTATATCCCCAACTCATCTACTACGACCAACAAGGACCACCAGTTATTGATACATTTGAAAATGATAAGGCATCTCAGAATTCATGGGACTATGGGATAACATTCTATGTGGGGATCACAAAGCAGGGTTCCTAATTGAGCTAGATACGCATGCCTATTATGGGGAAACGATTGAATCCTGCAGTTGCAAAAGTGAAAAATTAAGAATAATATCTAAGTCCTTGAGTGAAAACCACACTGTGGCACTCTCCAACTAGAAAAAAGTAAAAAGAAAGGACACATCCAATGGTGAAAACCTCTATGAGGCACCCAAGGATGGGGGATTCAATCTTCCTCTCATAGCTCTTCATCAAGAAAAATCAATAGTCTTGGAAGAAAAATGCAATCCGATCAATCTAAGAACAAAGGACACCCCCCATATCACATTCTATGTGGAATCATTACTATCAAAAGAGCAAGAGCTCCTAGCAGCCTTCCTAAGACAAAGAAAAATAAACTTCGCATGGAGCTATGCTGACATGCCAGGGCTTGATCCAGAGATCATGGTTCACCACTTAGTAGTATACCCAGAAGCAAAGCCTGTTAAACAAAAACTTTGAAAAATGCACCCTCAGATTGTCTTATTAGTCAAAATGGAGCTAAAAAAGCTATTAAATGCAGGATTCATTTGACCGATAGATTATCCAAAATGGGTGTCAAACTTGGTACCTATTTCAAACTGTAATGGGGGCATCAAAATTTGCACAAACTTTAGAGACTTGAATAAAGCATGTCTAAAAGATGACTTCCCATTTCCAAACATTGACATGATAGTAGACATGACAGCCGGACATGAAATGTTATCACTAATGGATAGATTCTTAGGGTACAATCAGATCATGATAACTAAAGAGGACCAACATAAAATGGCTTTCACTTGTCCATGGGGAATCTACTACTGGAATATGATGCCATTCAACTTAAAGAATGCAGGAGCAACATATCAAAGGGTCGTGACATTGATATTCCATGACATGATCCATAAGATGGTCGAAGATTATGTTGATGACATTCTAGCCAAGTCCAGAAAGAGAAAAGATCACATAGCAGCCTTAAGTGCCATTTTTGATAGGCTCGAGGAGTACAAGGTCAGATTAAACCAAAAGAAGTGCATCTTCGGCATACAATTAGGAGAATTTCTAGGATATATAATGTCAATGAGAGGTATCGAGGTATATCCAGTAAAGGTAAAAGCAATCCTTGAGATGGATGCACCAAAAAAATTAAAGAAATTGAGAGGTCTCCAAGGCAGGCTCTAATCCATTTGAAGATTCATAGCACAACTGGAAGACAAACATAACCTGTAATATCACCTACTCCACAAGGGAGTAGTGTAAAAATGGGATACCAAGTGTGAAGAGGCATTCAATAAAATCAAAGAATATCTACTAACACCACCGGTCTTAATGCTGCCAATCCCAAAAAAACCATTGATTCTATACATATCAGCAATAGCAGTAGCCCTTGGAGCTCTCCTAGCTTAGCATGATGAAAATGGAATAGAAAAGGCTATCTATTACATCAACAGAACAATGGTTGGGCATGAGCTAAACTATTTGTTCATTGAGAAAGCATTCCTCGTAGTAGTGTTTGCATTGCATAAATTCAGACATTACATGTTGGCACACAAAATAAAACTCATCGCCAAAATTGACTCCCTCAAGTACTTACTATCAAAGGTAATACTCGCTGGAAAAATGGAAAAATGGGTGATGATATTGTCAAAATATGACATCGAATATGTGGAGCGAAAAGCAATCAAAGGCCAAGTCATCACAAATCAACTTGCAAAAGCACCAATCTATTTAGAGAATCCTCTCATCTCAGAGTTTCTAGATGTGTCTATTTTCAACCTCAACGTAGTTGACCACTAAAAATTGTACTTTGATGGCTCATACATGCAGCATGGATCAGGAGCCGGTGTCTTCTTTATCACCCCACAAGGGGATTGCATACCAAGGTCCTACAAACTAGCATTTCCCTGCACCAAAAACATTGCAGAATATGAGGCTTTAACCATAGGTCTCAAAATAGCATTGCAGTGGAACATTACAGCTCTCAAAGTATACAGAGACTCTCAATTGATAATAAATCAAGTGAATGATGAATATCGGACCAAGGATGATAAGCTCACTCCATACAAGAAATTGGTGGAGACCATCAAAGAATCCTTCATCAAAATTAAATTTGAGCAGATTCCCAGAACCAACAATAGAGCAGTAGATGCCATGGCAACAATTGGATCCTTACTAGATATCCCTCACAACATTCCAAAATATGAATTCCTGATAGAGCAACTTCTTGCACCTACATTCGAGGTACCAGAATCAGAATTTTTGTGCGAAATCATTAGTCCCGATGATCCTTGGTACCATGACATTTACACATACCTTCGAATAGGAGTCATACCCGTTGATTTACCCTCAAACCTAAGGAGGTATTAACCACTCTAACTGAAGTACATAATGGTATATGTGGTTCACACTCAAGTGGAATGACCATAGCCAAGAAACTACTAAGGATAGGGTATTATTGGCTCACAATGGAAAGAGAGGCACATGATTATGCCATAAGGTGTCTACAATGTCAGTAGCACTGGGACCTCATCCATGCTTCATCTCAAGAGCTTCATCCTATCATCACACCATGGCCCTTTTCGTAGTGGGGACTTGATCTCATTGGAAAAATCATGCACACTTCATCTAACGGCCACAAATTCATCATAATCGCAATGGAGTACTTTACTAAGTGGGTGGAAGCCATACCCATGATGTATATAACTGGGAAGCAGATTTCAAAGTTCATCCTGAACTATCTCATTTGTCGATATGGTGTTCCATAAGCCATTATCTTAGATAATGGGACACCATTTAAGAATTAGGAGGTCCGTGACTTATGTGAAAAATTCAAAATCCAACATCACTCCTCCACCCCATACTATCCCCAAGGAAATGGCCAAGCAGAAGCTACAAACAAGACCATTCTAAAAATCCTCAAGAAAACAGTCAATGACGCAGGTCGTGACTTGCATTTGCAGCTTAATCCTTCCCTCTGGGCTTATCAAACCAATATCCACACACCCACTGGTGCCACCCCTTTTTCCCTAGTCTATGGATCAGAAGTAGTACTCCCCATTGAGATCGAGATCCCATCACTCAGAATATCACTGCAAAACCTCATCATAGATGAAGAGTATCAAGTATCAAGATTAAATGAGCTAGAGCTATTGAATGAGCGACGTATAGATGCTTTGAATCATTTGCAAGTCTATCAAAATAGAATCAAAAGGAGCTATAATAAGAAAATCAAAAGTAGGATTTTCCAAGTCGGAGAACTGGTATTAAAGGAGAATCAGAAGAATGTCCCAAACCCAGCAGCAAAGGAAAATTTAAACCTAATTGGTTGGGAGCATTTGTTATCACAACAAGTTACAAGTCAGGGGCATATCAATTATCAACACCTGAAGGGAAACCTCTGCAAGGGCCCATGAATAGCTCTCATCTCAAAAAAGATTATACCTAAATCTTTCAAGGAATAGAATGAAAAAATCCAAAAAAAAATTAGAAAATGTCCTAAAAAAATGGTTACTTCGACAAAAAATTGGTAAACAGGTGTCTTGGTGACAACAAAAAAATCAAAAAACAAAAAATCCAAAAAAAATAGAAAAAGGATTGACAATAGTAAAGAGAAAAAATTGTCTTCTAGTGAAAACCACTTTGGTGGCACTTTAGACAAGTACCTTGGTGAAAACCTGGCAAGCAGGCACCTTGTGTAAATAGGCACATTCCATCCACCAGGATCTTTTCAGCTTGTTCTACATCATCCATCCATCATGGTTCCATCATCCATTGCATTCAGATCTTCATCCATCACTCATCCACCTACATCTGCACCATAGCTTGGTCCTATGTTCATATCATGATCCCTCCTAATACTACTTGGCCCATCCTCAAGGTCAGTTTGTCCTACCTTTATCGGAGTAGTCTATTGCATCATGCTAGGGGCATGTTCTCATCGGATTGGATTCGTGTATGTTCTTAAAATCCTCAAATCCTAAAATCCAAAAACATCAAAAAATCAAAAGATTCAAAAACATCAAAAAACCAGAAAATCCAAAAACATCAAAACATATCAAAATCCCAAAACAGGTCAAAAATTTAGTCAAAAACAATATTGTCTTGTCAAACTACAAGTCTTTAAGCCTTGAACATAGGCAAGGTTGATCTTTGATCATCCCTCGAGACACTTAGGTCAGTCCTTCAGGAGTTTGTCATAATAAACTAACATCTCACCATGTATATCGTCATTTGTAAATCAGTCAATTCATCAGTCAAACTACGTGGTCTTTGTGTGTATAATGTAGGCAAGGCTAATCTGTTGATCAGCCCCTGAGGCCCCTAGGATAGGTCCCTAGGCTGGTATTTTGGTAAAATTTTAAAAAAACCCCAAAACATTGGAAAATCAAAAAAATCAAAACATTTGAAAATCTCCAAAAAATACCAAAAACAACCTCAAAACATCTCAAAAAGATCAAAAACATCCAAATATTTGAAAAAATCTATCTCATCTCACTTACACCCGCAATAAAATCACTCATAATAAACAATCATCATCCTCAATCTTTGGTAAGACAATCAGAAACAAGTCTAGTAGGTTAAAAGTGAAAACTCAAAATGTCAAGTCTTAGGTCTAAGTCTGTGCATAAAAAAGTTGGTCAACTCTTAGTGTCGATAACTCATCATCCAATTGGTCCTGTTGATGGTTTTTTTTGCATAGCAACAACTCAAACATAATACACTATCCTATCTCTCTTGAAAGGTAATCTTCAACAATAAATTACTGAAAAATCACCCCAAGGTCTCTCGGGTGTCAAGTCATGACAATGCATAAACAACTCAGATAAAATGTAAAAATGTTGGTAATCACAATCGGACCTTACTACAAGCAAACTATTTCTTTCCAAATTTATCAGATCTTATAACATAATGATCTTAAATCCTGAACCTAACCAAATGATAAAGAAATAGCAAAAGATGAGGGATGCAAGAGATGTAATAAAATCTAAATTATAAACTATTTCTAGGATGAACAATGCAAATGACTGATATTTGGAATGGACCAAACTCAAATAACCGGTTCCTGCTTAACCCACAATGCAATATCACAAGAACAGTGCAATCTTCTAAGGTATATAGATTTTCAGATCATAGACTTTCATCCACAATCGAACTAAGCACAAAATAGATATATGGTCCAGATTGACTTCACCAGCCTACTACAATCAAATAGTTACTGGGCGTATAGACCAGAGATTGCTACAAACATTCCAAGTATGAAATCATGAACATTATTCACCAAACTAATCTAATTCTAAATCTAACACTAAACTTAGATCTTTAAGCAATTTCAAAGATTGAACAACAGGAACCATGCAAGATAACCAACACAAAAGAATTCACCAGAGAAGCCACAATTCCTTCAATTGTATTAGATTACCAAGATGCAGCAACAATTCCACTGTTCTGTTACAATATTTGCTTCCAGAACTATCTATTTTCTACTACAGAATTCTCTAACTCTTTTCTAATCTGGATTGCCTCTATTATCTTTCAACTAACTCACTCCTTTTTTACAATGAGCCAAGAATTCCCTTTATAGAGAATCCTCAAAACATGTCGGCCCAACCAAACATTTACAAAATATAATAGCCAAAACAAGTCATCCTCAAGAATTTCAAAATAAGGCACACATTAAATGTCGATACATCATCAAGGTCAACCCAAACACATTCCTCAATGTAGCCCGAATCAACACATGCCCTATAATAATAGGGAAGCACAAATCTCAAAATGGGCATTAACTACTACCTCCCTTATCCTTGTTCTGATCCAACGCTTCATGAACCTTCAAAAACACTCTATCCAACTCAGCAACAGGTGCCAAGGGTAGAATTTTGAGCCGACATTCAATGGAACCAATCTCTTCTTTCGACTTCTTAATAATTTTACTCCAATCACCTTTATTTACCCAATACTTGTCCATCACAACCAAGTAAGTCGCTGCATCATCTAGTTGGTGCCCTGTTATAAAATTTTCAAAATTAGGGGCATAGACATCATGCCACCATTCCCTTAATTGTTCTAGGCTCAGATACTTAGGAGAAATTTTCCTCCTACCAGTCACTATCTCAAAGAATGCAATACATCCATCGTAGACTCCAGTCAGATCACCATCCATCTACTTCTTTCATTTATGGATCTTCCTAATGGATTTCTATCGAATCTGCAAGGCCTTGAACCATTCCCAAGGCTCATTAAGTCTGGATGAAGGAAGGATTCCATCTACAACCAACTAATCCTTACCATACTCCATAATTACTTTAGATTTCTGCAATAGGTCAATATCCTCCTTGTCTTGAGATAAAACATGTTCTAACAAGTCCTTAGCTCTTACTGCATCCTTTCCAATCAAAAGGATTTCCTTTATTGTATCATCTCTTTTCGCTTGGACATCCTTCAACCAATCCACTACAGTCTAGGTAGAAGTCTTCATCCTTTCAATTTTAGAAATAGTTTCCTTAGGCAAGAAATCAGTAGCAACAGAAGAAGATGGGTGAAGAGATTGCAAAGGCTTCATTAAGTCCTCTAGACACTTCTTAAGCCTCTCATTCTCCCTTTTAAGCTCATGTTTGGACTGTGTTTCTTTCCTTAGTCTCCCAATTATTACTGCACTGGACCCTTCATACTCTTCAATATCCTACTCCACAGAAGCTGGTCCAAGGTTAATATTTTGAACATTGTAATCTTTTCTAGTGACCTCATCTTTACTTTTATCTGCAACAGGGGTGGCAATGTGAATAACGCTATTACTTGCTTCATCTCTTTCTATCCTCGAAACTACCCTAGCCATTTTATTCTTCTTACCTTTGCTAATCTTGGCCAACATATCATCCCAATCAAGGGGGGTTTCCTCCATAATAACTTGTTTCTTCCTTTTAATCTCCTTTTCCAACCAATCCAGGATGACAAGATCCACCCAAATTTCATCTGTCTTTACCTCTTCATGTTGTTCTATTGTTTCATTGTTTCCTTTCTCAGGAGACTGATCACCTTGGTTACCCAATTCAGGCTCTTCTTCTGGCAAAGGTGATGGGGTTCTAATAGCGACATCCTCCTTCTCAGGTGATCCATTACCTTTGCTGCTTGCCAGAGAATCCTCATATTGCACTAGTGGAGAAGGGTGCATTTCTACATTTTCAACCTCAAGTTCAGCTGCTGCACCAAAGAGTTATCCTTCCTTGAACAATTCAACCTCTCCACTAGTCTCATGCTCTTCAGGGGGTACCTGCTCAGGTACACCTGGTGAAGGGGAAGTAGCCTTTTGTTGCTCCATAGTGGAAGCCACCAGAAGAGGCTCTGCTTTCTGTAAGGTCTCCTTGGGAGATGGAGTCCTTGATCTCCTTAAGTAAACTCTGGTTTTCTCTCTCGAGCTTTCCACATCAACCACTGGAGGGTTTGTCTCAACCTTGGAAGTCTCTTGATCCTTCTTCTTCGAAGTTCTAGTTGTCCTTGCCCTCTTCGGCTCTGGAGGAATATCTTCCTTTTCTGTCTTCTCAAATTCTTCCTCCTCTGCAGACTTACCTATTCTCAAGGTTCGAATCCTTTTCTTCCCTTTTCGTTTCCTTTTCTGTTCTAGATCACTTTCCTTTGGGCCTCTGATTTTAATTTTGAAGGGCAAGCTCACTTTAGTTTTCCTCTTGGGATCTTCTTGTCCAGATTCCTCTGAGGTGGAAAGAGGGTTTAGGTTTCCCATTAAATTGAAGGTACAATATCCCTTTTCACTTTCAAGCTCCCATACTTTGTGTTTCAACCATGATTTGGTAAACTTCATTGTAGGGGCCATTAGGTCTTCCAATTTAGTTACCTCATTTTCAGCCCAATTTACCTCTCCAATTGATCTATCCTTGACCGACTCATATGCATGATCCTGCAGCAGATTCCTCTCATCCTCCAACTGGTCAAGGATCAACTTGACATTGTATAGTCTGATCACATCAACTGGAATCCTAGAATATCTTTTCTTCCTTGCCTCAAAATCATCTTTAATGTTTTCCTAGTAATCTTCTAGGTCATCCTTGTGATGGTATTCTTTGGTGGCCTTCTTCTGCGCTTCCCCAGTGATATGAAAGTTTGTCCTTTTAGAGTGAAAAGAGAAACCATATATACTTAGTTCATCCCTTGATGCATGTGCTGATTGAATTGAAGGACAAACCTCACTTATGCCAATTCTCAGGGGGAAATCTCCACCAAACCCTATCTTATGCTTTTCCTTTTTAACAATAGCATCAAACTCACATATCTGACTTGCAACTTCCAATAGCACAATGTGATCAGTAGGGTATCTAGGCAACCAATATGGAGTAATTTGACATCTGTCAATTTTGATGTAGGAGAAGGTGGGAAACTGTATGAACCAAGCTCCATATTTCTTTATTAGCTCCTTAGCTCCATCAGATATTCTTACATGCTCTACATTTTGGAGAAACCTAGTAATATGCATTGTGAATGCATCATTTGCCCTTCTAAAATCCTGATGTCCAAGGTGTAATTCTGGGTATATGTCATAGACTATATCTTGTCCAAAGGTCCCCTTTGGGTTCAAAACCCTGTATGGGTAGAATCTAGCCAACGCATTTATCACATAGGAGGACATAGTAAACTTTTTTGTTTCTAGCACATCTCTCATCTGTTTATCAATCATTACACTGATGAGTCATGTCTAATGGTAATTAATACCTTGTTCAATTTTGTTGATCATATGGACCATCCAACTTTCCAACACCCCAGCACTCTTTAAACCAGCCACTCTGCTCAATAATGTGATTGCATCATATATGTGTGATCTGAATTTGATCCTGTGTAATTGCTTGGGCAGTTTGGAAAAGTGAGATTTTGGTTTTTCCAACCAGGAATTGATCATCTGTTGGGCCTTGGTGGGCTCATCTTCATAGTAAGTTCTGGCCAAGTCCATGTCCAAGGCACACACATGGCAAGTCTGGCATATCAAATGCTTGGGCAATAGAAAATGGATTGAAATTTGTGAAGACTTTTCCTTCGGTGCTCACGACCCTCTATGTGTCAAAGTCATATTGTCTTGCACATTCTAGTATCAACTCATAGCACTGGATTGCAGGAGAAAATCCTGCCACATGGACCAATCCAGACTTCATTATCCCCTTGGTGAGGGCTAATAGATCCTTCTGAGCTGTTCTTGCCTGAAATTCCTCATACCTCCACGCTCCTACATTAGTGTCAGAGACCTCAAACCAAACAGAAGATATCTTACTATCAGGCACCTAGCTCTTTGTATCCAATCTCAATCTTTCTGCCTCTGTAACTGATGACACTTCAGTATCACCCTTAGACTTTCCTGCAACAGCCTTGCTTGATCCATCCTCCATTCACAAAAGAGCCTCATGAATATTCAACTATCATCCATATTCCAATAAAAGGTTAGCCTAGAAAGCACATAGAGTAATTAAAATCCATTACTAATCATCAATCTTTGAAAATCCAGAAAATGAGGTAAACTGGGAAAATCCAGTTGGGGCAGAATTTGGAGAAATCCAACCCAGACGTACTCCTACAACTAAGACATCATTCATCAAATGAATCGTCAATATGGACAAAAGAGCTGTGGGATTATCATAAAATTCATTTATTAACAACAATAAATCATCATTTAGCATTTACTTCATTACGCCTAACATTGAAAATTGAAAGGAAATGGAACCAGGCAGGAAACCGGAAAAATCCAGATAGGTCGGGCTTCCCCGGCCGCTCAAAATTCTAGGATTTATCATGCTCCAAAGATTTGGTAGAAACTGGGAAAATTCGGGTGCATAGAAATTCCACGGACACCTTGGAAACCTGACGATCGTTAATCACATGAACCATTAATCGGATGATCATGCAAACTTCCATATTTGGATTCCAATGGTCTCAAAATCCATCCCAATAAGAAAAACTTCGAATGCACATGAATTTGGATTCCCAAAACCCACAAATGACTGATCCTCATGGCGAGGAAATAATGCCCTAAATTCATTAACCAGACCTCCGCCATGAAAACCAGGGTAAGCTCAAAGTTTAGAACACTATCCTTAAAATGATCAGGCTGAAGCACACTGAGATTTCTCAAGGTATGATCAAGTTTAAGCTAGGCACAAGACATGCAAATCACGGTAAATCCATCAAACCTAGAAAATTCGGGAAAATGCACCGAAACCCTAATCTTCACAAAATATAGCAAATTACATGCCTAGAAGGCACACACACATGGCAAGTCTGGCATATCAAATGCTTGGGCAATAGAAACTGGATTGAAATTTTCCAAGACTCTTGCTTTGATGCTCACGACCCTCTGTGTGTCAAAGTCATATTGTCGTGCACATTCTAGTATCAACTCATAGCACTGGATTGTAGGAGAAAATCCTGCCACATGGACCAATCCAGACTTCATCATCCCCTTGGTGAGGGCTAATAGATCCTTTTGAGCTATTCTTGCCTTAAATTCCTCACACCTCCATGCTCCTACATTAGTGTCAGAGACCTCAGACCAAATAGAATATATCTTACTGTCAGGCACCTAGCTCTTTGTATCCAATCTCAATCTTTCTGCCTCTATAACTGAGGACACTTCAGTATCACCTTTAGACTTTCCTACAACAGCCTTGCTTGATTCAGCCTGCATTCACAAAAGAGCCTCATGAATATTCAACTATCATCCATATTCCAATAAAAGGTTAGCCTAGAAAGCACATAGAGTAATTAAAATCCACTACTAATCATCAATCTTTGAAAATCCAGAAAATGAGGTAAATCGAGAAAATCCAGTCGGGGCAGAATTCGGAGAAATCCGACCCAGACGGACTCCTACGGTCAAGACATCATTCGTCAAATGAATCATCAATATGGACAAAAGAGCTGTGGGATTATCATAAAATTCATTTATTAACAACAAGAAATCATCATTTAGCATTTACTTCATTACGCCTAACATTGAAAATTGAAAGGAAATGGAACCAGGCAGGAAACTAGAAAAATCCAAATAGGTCGAACTTCCCCGGGCCGCTCAAAATTCTGGGATTTATCATGCTCCACAGATTTGGCAGAAACTGGGAAAATTCAGGTGCACAGAAATTCCACGGACACCTTGGAAACCCGACGATCGTTAATCACGTGAACCATTAATCGAATGATCATGCAAACTTCCATATTTGGATTCCAATGGTCTCAAAATCCATCCCAATAAGCAAAACTTCGAATGCACATGAATTTGGATTCCCAAAACCCACAAATGACCGATCCTCATGGCGAGGAAATAATGCCCTAAATTCATTAACCAGACCTCCGCCATGAAAACCAGGGTAAGCTCAAAGTTTGGAACACTATCCTTAAAATGATCAGGTTGAAGCACACCGAGATTTATCAAGGTATTATCAGGTTTAAGCTAGGCACAAGATATGCAAATCGCGGTAAATGCATCGAACCTAGAAAATTCAAGCAAATGCACCGAAACCCTAATCTTCACAAAATATAGCAAATTACATGCCTAGAAGGTAAGTCCTACCCAAAACACCTACCCACATGGGTATACCCGACATTCGATCAATAAATAAAAGCATGCATAGTGTGAGTGATAAAATCTTATGAAGAGGTAGGTCAAACCCCAGTTTTCCAACTACATACCATAAACGAGCAAGGGCCGACCCGAAATGACTACCAATCGACTCGAAAGATTCAATCAAGGAGCACTCAAAAGGAGGAGTCAACAAAGACTTACCATAGATCAATTCCGAACGAAGCCCAAACTCAAGGAGGTGACTACAAAACAATGCACCCTAGCAATGGAAAATTCGACACCAGCGCTCAAACAATCTAGATGTAAGCAGCTCGAATCCAATAATCAAAGCTTAAATGAATAATCTCAAGCGCCAGAGCAGATAGAAAATGAATAATGACATCAAAAGGTTACCAAAAGTTCTTTAAATCCACCTGCGCTTGCGCCAGAGAAGATGTACTTTGAACATTAATGCATGACAATACACATCAAGTAAATCTAGAAACCCAAGGCCTGAATGAAATTTCAGAAAAAACCAAGCCAAACGGATAATCCTGATAAGCACGGTTTTCGCAGATAAGGCGACCTTCAGAATTTTAACAAAGTTTGGGAAAATCCGCCTAAGCCAGAAAATCCTGGATTCAAGCAAAAACTCAGACTTCAGAAATCTCAGCAATAGCCAGGGAAAAGACCAGGATCCGGGAAAATCCACCTGAGCTGGAAAATCCCAGACCCAGGTCAAAACTGAGATTTTCATTAAAACCCAAGTTTAACCAATTCAAACCTCAAGGAAAGACCAAAGTCAGCAAGACCAACATCTCAAGACCTTGAAAAGACAAATCCTATAAAAACCAAAGGTCAAAATACATCGAAAAAGAGGGTCCTCACTCCTAGTGGGGCATGTGTGCAAAATTGCACAACAAATGGCGACTCTGCTAGGGAAATGCTCCAGAGCATTTCGATGACAAACTGGAATCAAGAACCCAGAACTTATGGTTTCAACTCATCCACCCTGTCACCACCTACGGTTAACTCAAAGAACCCCCTAGTCACCCAAACTTTCCTACACTAGGGTCGAAGTGTGTGCACATGCATTCATTATCTTCCTTTAGTTACAATAGAAACCAAACTTCGTCTAAACAAGCTACATAAAGATTCATACTCTAAAAGTAACTTGGATAGAGCCTCGCTGCCAGTCAGGCATCCATAGCCCCGATGAGGTTATCGTTGTGATTCTCCTGAACATAGCTCTACTACTAGCCAGGCATCCATAGCCCTGGTAGAGATATCCAGATCCCCCTAATGAGTTGAATTTAGACTTTTAATTTTCAATATTATTTCTCTTTTTTTTTTGATACTGCTTGTCTTTTCACTATTTTCACTTCAACCTATGAGCAATGAAGTTCACACTCAGGGATGAGAACCATAGTGGCACTAGAGCAAAAAAAGGATTTTTCACCTGTTCAAGCTTCATAAGGACCTTCTGCAACTTCAGGTATCTTTAATATTTGAAAATATGAGACCCTAATGTACTCCTGTTTAATCTGACTAGAAAACCATTTGCCCTAGCACAAGGATAAGTGACATTGGGTGGGGAATTAATACCATGACATTCTGGAAAGGTGATTAAAGTTTGTAAGAGAAATACTAAGAACACCACACCTACTTTGTCTCCACTATCATACAAATGCAACAAGAGATCCCCAAAAAGAGAAGGAACTAGGAGCGAGAGCAACGCAAACCAAAACAAACAAATCAAAGCAAACCTACTCTAACCAAAGCAAAATGGAACAAACCGAAAGGAAACCTATGCTAACCAAAAAAAATAGCAAAAAGAAACCTAAACTAACTATATACAAAGCAGGGAGCTGAAAATAGCTCAGGATTGAAGTAATGTTTCAGATACTGCCCATTGACAGTCAGTGGAATATCTTTTCCAGTGAGGGTCTTTAGATGAAAGACATTATCTCCCAATATTTCTGCAATCTGATATGGACCAAGCCACAGCTTGTCAAGCTTCCCATGGTCCCTTTTTCGATCATGACACAGGGTCAGAAATCCCAGTATAACACAAGGTCAAAAATCCTAAAGGCCTTGACTTTAGCCCTTCTATCAAACCACCTCTTAACTACCCTCTGATGTTTGGAAAAGTTTTCAAGGGCATTTTTTCGTTTCTCCTCAAGGTGCAATAGTTCTATCAACCTAGCCTCCCTTCTATCACCATCATCATAAAAATCATTAATGAATTGCAAGGTTGGATCTTGAGTTGAATAGGGAATACAGGCTCCAGACCATACACTAAGTGATAGGGAGATGTTCCGATGGATGATTTAAGCCTTGTACAATCTGCTTAGAGGGAAAACTGAAGCTGGGTATGCCAGTCTTTTGGATTCCTCTCTAGTAGCTTACGGATAATAGTCAATAAGTTCTTATTGGAGGACTCTGCTAAGCCATTACCCTGGGGGTAGTAACTGGACATAAACTTTATAATAATGCCATGATCAAAATCCAAATTTAAAAATTTTAGAGATGCAAAAGCAGGACCATTATCACAAACAATAGCAATAGGGCATCCAAATCGATTAATAATAGTAGATTCTAGAAAATAATTAGTACCTTAGATGTACATTGCCTACAAGAAAAAGCCTCAGTCCACCTTGTGAAATAATAGGTAATAGTTAGGATGTACCTATGCCCCATAGAAGATGGTGGGTTGATAGGGCGTATGAAGTCCATACCCCACTGAGCAAAAGGTCTTACCTCAATGACCGGTTGAAGTGAAAATGTTGCATACCTCTCCTTGGTTGCTATAGTCTGGAAAGTATGATAGGTCCTAATGTGATGGTGAACGTCCTTGAATAATGTGGGCTAATAATAACCTGTCCTCAAAATCTGGTTTGTTGTGGCAATCACAAAACCATGGCCAGTGCCATACTTCTCATGAAATTCGTTCATCACTCTTTTAGCTTCCTATTTCCCAAGACACCTCAAATAAATGTCTTCATGGTTTTTCTTGTACAAAACAACTCCCTTCAACATGAAACCGTCACTCTTTAATTGCAAAACTCTCCTCTAAACAGCATTAAGATGACCTGGAGATCGTTGGTTTAGCAAGTAATAAACTATGTCATCATACCAACCATCTGGGGAAACCTCATCAATGTTATAATTCTGGACAGTCAATTCGGGCCCCATTTTAGCCATAGTCTGAGTAAGTCCTTGTCCTCTCACCAATTTCATGGGTTGGATCTCAATATCGTACTCTTGTAGCATTGTCACCCACTTAGCTCTACATTCACCCAACTCATTCTGCATCAGAAGTAACTTGACTGCAGGATCTGGGACAATTGCATACACTTTATTCCTAAGGATATAATGTATGAATTTCTTCACTGCTCTAACCAGAGCGTATGCTTGCTTTTCTATACTTGGATATTTCAACTCAGTATCTTTTAATGGTGCACTCATAAAATCAATGGGATGCTCATTTCCCTCATCAGACTTTTGAGTCAACATTCCCGCACATGAATGGTCTGAGGCAAATGAATAGATGTAATTAGGGCTTACCAAAACTAGAGCATCAACAATGGCTCATTTTATTTCTGCAAATTCCTCCTTTGCTTCCATAGTCCATTCAACCTTAGCATCTTTCTTCAACGTAGCATTCAATGGCTTGACGATTTCAGCAAATCCAGTAATAAATTTTCTGACGAAGTTAATCTTGCCAAAGAAAGACTTCATCTCCTTTTTGCTAGCAGGTGGTTGAATCTTCAATATGGCCTCCACTCTTTCTGGATCAATAGCAATTCCCTTTTTAGATATGACATGTCCCAACAACTTCCCTTCTGTCACTCCAAAAATACACTTTTTAGGATTTAGGGATATACCAAATTCCCTACACCTTTGAAACACTTTGCGTAAGTCTGAGATGTGGTCCCCTCTATTTTTGGAAAAGATAGTTAGATCATCCATATAAATAATAATGCATTTGCCTATGATATCTTTGAAGGCAATATCCATGGCCCTTTGAAAAGTAGCCCCTGCATTAATGAGTCCAAAAGGCATCCTCCTGTAGGCAAAGGTACCCCATTTAGTTGTGAAAGCAGTCTTGTGTCTGTCTTCATACTGGACCATTACTTGGTTGTACCCTGAATAACCATCTAGGAAGGACATCATTTGAGATCCATTAACCACTTGAAGTACTTCATCCAATGAAAGGACTGGATAATTGTCCTTTTCTGACAATCTGTTCAAGTTCCTGAAATCAACACAAAGTCTTATTTCCCCATTCTTTTTCCTTATTGGGACCAAGTTTTCCACCCATGTTGAATGCCTAATAGGAAATATAATTTGAGCAGATAATAATTTCTAAACTTCTTTTTGTATGACCGGTTCCAATAATGCATTGATTGGTCTCTGTCTTTGCCTGAAAGGCTTGGAACCTGGCTTCAGAGGGATAGTATGAGTTATGATTGATGTATCATAAGTTTTCAAGTCCTCATAACTCCAGGCTACTATATCTAGAAAGCTATGCAGTGCTTCAATTATTCCTTGTCTTTCCTATGAAGTGCATACTTTGCCAATAAAATGTTCTTGGCATTATCTTTAGTTCCCATATTGTAAATGTCACACTGTCCATTGATAGACTCTTTCTGAGACTCTTGCTCCTGATCTCTGATCTTGTCTAGATTAAAAATCCACTCTAACTGTACCATTCCCCTTGGAATAGTATTAGACTTTAGGTTTATCACTCCGTCCAAATCTAGTTCTGTTTCATCAATAATTTGGGAAGCAAAAACATCTATGTTTGTAATGAAGTCCAGGATATGCTTGTCATTTTCAAATACCTAAAAGTTAGTAACATTGTCTGGAACTGATGGCACATGAGTCAATTCTACAGTAAACTTCTTCAAACCTGACAAAGATAGAGGCTGCAGAGTGCTTGCTTCCTAGGCCAAAGAATTTGCAGTTTGATTCTTCTGTCATGGTATCAATTGAATATTGAAGGCATCAAATCCCTTAATGAGGTCCCATACTCTATGCCTATAGTTAGTCATTCTCCTATCGTGGCATGAATATTGTTTCCTTACTTGCTTAATTACCAACTCAGAATCACCAAAAACTTACAAAATATTAACCTTTTTCTTGAGTGCCATAAGAAGTCCATGAATTAATGCCTCATATTCTGCTACATTATTAGTACAATGAAATTGAAGTCTATGAGTTGCAAAGAAGTTTTTACCTTTTGGGCTAATCAGTTTAAACCCTGCTCCAGCTCCATGTTTGGATTTAGATCCATCGAATCTAAGAGTTCAACACTCAGTAGCTGCAATCCTCTTCACCACATCCCTCAGCCTATTACTGCTGAATGATTCCCCAGATAGCATAGGTTTCTTTCCTTGATGCTCTTCCTGAGGGTCTTGCATATCTGTCTTGACTACCAGTGTTGGATTTATGCATTTTTGTACTCGTTCTACTGCTGTCTGGCATAAACAACACTCCAACTCTGAATGGGAAGCATTATGAACTCTACACCAATTAGGTAAGAGTAATTCTTTGAAGCTTGTCCTTTTGCCTAGGTGAATTTGATTTTTGACACACTATCTGATGAATTCCTAGAAGCTATCTAGTAGGCTAATCTGATTACCTTCAGATTCTTCTTCTTCATTAATCAATTCTATTGGAACAGTAGCATTGCTGGATTCTATCTTTGTATCAATAGACATAGTATGTAGCATCAATACCTCCTCCGAGTCTGACTTCTCATAAGGAGTTGACAGTATATAATTTTCCATGCCCACTTCTACTATCAGAACTTCATTCAAAGTATTTTGGTACTCCGTAATCATGTATTTCATTCTCGGTTCTCTCTCAATTCTGATCTGATTTGGTACCCCTTTCCAGGGAAGCCACATGTGAGAGTGGTCAATAGACACATATCCATTTAAGGCCTTAGTAAAATCTCTTCCTAGAATCAGGTTGTACGCATCAGGGATATCAGCTACCTGAATATTGATAACCTGATGAATCCTTGGGTTAGAAGCTACTTGCATGTGAATCATATTCAATTCTCCCACCACATTTACTTCAGTTCTATCCAACTGAGTTACCTTCTTCTGGGAGTCAACAGGTGTAATCCCTAAAGCTCTACATACTCTGAAGGGCATCACATTAGTAGAAGCACCAAAATCCAAAAAACAATTATGTAGATTCTTATCGAATATGTGCACAGAGATAAAAAATGGTGGAGTCTCTATCTTCCCTTGGAATAGGATTGGCTGGGTATCTACTTGGGCCACTTGAGTCTTGTCTTTCTCCTTTCCTTTTTCTCCAGGGGGCAAGTTAGTCCGACTATGGTCCTGGTTTGGTGTCTTTACAGGCTGGGAACTAGAAATCTTGTTGATACCTTCACTAGAAGATTTATCCAAGGACACTGGCTGTGCATCATAAGTACCTAGAACTGCATTCCTAATTGCAGGGAACCTCAATAACTCGAATGCTAAAAGATTTAACTTTAATTTCTTGAACTCGTCAGTGACATACGAGGCCATTTTCTCCTCACTCATATCAGTGGGGACTTCCCTAGAAGGTTCTTCCACATTATCTTTACTTGCTTGAACAACTTTCCCTTTCTGTGAGTCAGCTTGAGCTTGTCCTTCCTTTGCAAGGTACTTCCTGGAAACATGTGGAAATGATGGATTATTACTAGCATTGGGGTATGGAGGGGTATTGAAATTATTAGGAGGAATAGAGGTGGTGAAAGGTCCCCTAGCTTGTGGGAGCCTATGAGGCATGTCTCTTAAATCATATCCTTTACTCTGCCTCTGGAACATCTGTACTTCTTCAACATAAGCTTTTTCACTATCAAGGGGGCCATTATCATTCATTGCTTGCTCATTGAATAACTGAGCCACCTTATCCCCATTATAGATTTGATCTATTTTATCTTCCTGGGAATCAGATTCTTCTTCTAGAATATTCTCTTCACTTGCTAGGAAAGGAGTGTGATTTAATACCAACACAGGAGAGTCATAAGGGATGGAGGGAATAATCTCCTACCCATTTGCATTATTCTCCACCTCATATTGGAAAATAGAGGCTATAGTTTGGAACTCTGGACATTCTAACTCCGAATACTAACTTATCTTCTGGAGCCTACACCATCCTGACATGGTAGCTTCAGCCAGATATACACCACTGGGAGGCTTGTCTTAACTAACTGGCTGATTTATAGATTGGTTGACAGGTTGATCCAAGGGAGTAGGAACTCTTCCATTATTAGGTCCTGTATTCCACATTCTGTTCTATCCCTATGATTTCCTCTTATCAAATCCTAACCCACTACCTTGTCCTTTATCAAAATTCAGTCTCCTATCATTACTGAATTCTCTATCATTATTGTAACCCTTATCCTGATTATATCCTTTGTCATTGTGGAATCCTCTCTCATTACGCTGTCCTCTGTCAAAATTCTACCCTTGTGGAAATTCCCTATTCTAACTAGATTGTATATTCTTCTGAGCAGCTTGTAATTGGCTATTTTGATTCCTGAGGTAAGTCACCTCTAGGTTCAACTTCTTTATCTTCTCAGCCATTTCGTCAATCCTATCCTTATTTGGATCTCCATAATGGTTTTGGCTTAGATTAATCCAAGGAGGAACATGCATTGTAGCAGATCCTAAAGACTGATGCAACACTTTAGAATTCTACAAATAGGTAGGGAAACCTGTTAGCTACTACTGATACAGGGGCTGGTTAACCTGCTGTTGGGGAAAATTCATCATAGGAGAGACCTGGCTCATGGGGCGACCAGGATGTGGTACTAAAGGTAATTGAGGTATTGGATTCATGATTGGAGTATGATTGGCGAGTGCCTGTTTTACTGCCTAAACCTGATTGGGATGTGCAATTGGTCCTAAAGAAGGCAATGGTCTAGTCACATGTTGCCTTAGATATGTGCTAAGCTTAACAGCTTATGTATAGGCATCAGTTAGGTTAGCTAGAGGGTTGGGTCTCCACTTTAGAAAGGTTGTTGTAATGTTGTCCAAGGCTTCATAATAGACTCCTAGAGCTGTATTATTGTCTAAAACATAAGGGTCTTGAAGTCTGGTGTACGCTCAGTGAAACATATTGTTAAAACTGGATATTGGTTCGTTAACCTCTCTTTTGACTCTAGTGAATTGCAGATACAATTCATTTGCACTGATAGGTATTCCGAACTTCTATAAAAAGGTAGTTTCAAGATCATTCCAGTTAAGAATTGAGCCAGATGGGAGGTGATTGTACCAGTAAAAGGCCTCTTCTCCTAGTGAATAAGGAAATAACCTACAGGCAACATCCTCATGCACAATCCCTCTATCCTTGAGACAGGTTTGGAAGATCCTTATATGTTCTTCTACAGTCCTGTTTGGGTCATTAACATGGAATCTTAAACAAAAGTGCTTAGGGTTTTTGGGCATAACATTTTAGGCGTTAAAAAACAAGGGAGATGCATTATTAGCAAGGAAAACCATTGGAAAAAGTGGGGGTGGTGGTTGTGGTTGATTAACGATAGTCTGGGGTTGTTGAATGGGAACTACCTTAGGGATGGGTATAGCCTCAACCTATGAAAGTGAAGATGTAGATGATATGGGTGAAGGAATAGGCGATGATGATTCTCCCCTTTCTTGAGTCCTCCTCGACCTAGTGGGGAACTGTAATTCTTGTAGATCTTCTTCTCCCGGGGTGGATCTGGTACTTCTCCTATATCTCTCACGAGAGATGGCATTTAAGAAATGATCCAGTGTGCTCATTCA
This sequence comes from Sequoia sempervirens, assembly GCA_007258455.2. NCBI lineage: Eukaryota > Viridiplantae > Streptophyta > Pinopsida > Cupressales > Cupressaceae > Sequoia > Sequoia sempervirens. Next base: position 406,486,616 of record VDFB02000003.1, read on the forward strand.
GGCCCTCCTTCTAGTGCCAATCTGTTGATGGTATTTTCTACATAGCAACAACTTAGACAAAATACAATATCCTATCTCTCTTGAAAGGTAATCTTCAACAATAAATTACTGAAAATCACCCCAAGGTCTCTCGGGTGTCAGGTCATGACAATGCATAAACAACTCAGATAAAATGTAAAAATGCTGGTAATCACAATCAGACCTTACTACAAGCAAACTATTTCTTTCCAAATTTATCAGATCTTATAACATAATGATCTTAAATCCTGAACCTAACCTAATGATAAATAAATAGCAAAAAATGAGGGGTGTAAGAGATGTAATAAAATCTAAATTATAAACTATTTTTAGGATGAACAATGCAAATGACTGATATTTGGAATCGACCAATCTCAGATAACCAGTTCCTGCTTAACCCACAATGCAATATCATAAGAACGGTGCAATCTTCTAAGGAATATAGATTTTCAAATCATAGAATTTCATCCACAATTGAACTAAGCACAAAATAGATATATGGTCCAGGTTGACTTCACCAGCCTACTACAATCAGATAGTTACTGGGAGTATAGACCAAATATTGCTACAAACATTCCAAGTATGAAATCATGAACATTATTCACCAAACTAATCTAATTCTAAATCTAACACTAAAACTTAGATCTTTAAGCAATTTCAAAGATAGAACAATAGGAACCATGTAGGATAACCAACACAAAAGAATTCACCAGAGAAGCCACAATTCCTTCAATTGTATTAGATTACCAAGATGTAGCAACAATTCCACTATTCTGTTACAATAGTTGCTTCCAAAACTATCTATTTTCTACTACAGAATTCTCTAACTCTTTTCTAATTTGGCTTGCCTCTATTATCTTTCAACTAACTCACTCCTTTTTTGCAATGAGGCCAGAATGCCCTTTATAGAGAATCCTCAAAACATGTGGTCCCAGCCAAACATTTACAAAATATAATAGCCAAAACAAGTCGGCCTTAGGAATTTCAAAATAAGGCACACATTAAATGCCGATACATCATCAAGGTCGGGCCAAACACATTCCTCAATGCAGCCCGGATCAACACATGCCCTATAATAATAGGGAAGCACAAATCTCAAAATGGGCATTAACTACCGCCTCCCTTATCCTTGTTCTGATCCAATGCTTCATGCACCTTCAAAAACACTCTATCCAACTCAGCAACAGGTGGCAAGGGTAGACTTTTGAGCCGACATTCAATGGAACCAATCTCTTCTTTTGAATGCTTAACAATTTTACTCCAATCACCTTTATTTACCTGATACTTGTCCATCACAGCCAAGTAAGTTTCCGCATCATCTAGTTGGTGCTCTATTATAACATTTTCAAAATCAGGGGCATAGACATCATGCCACCATTCCCTTAATTTTTATAGGCTCAGATACTTAGGATCAACTTTCCTCCTGCCATTCACTATCTCAAAGAATGCAATACATCCATCGTAGAATCTAGTCAGATCACCATCAATCTGCTTCTTTCGTTTATGGATCTTCCTAATGGCTTTCTGTCGAATCTGCAAGGCCTCGAACCATTCCCAAGGCTCATTAAGTCTGGATGAAGGAAGGATTCCATCTACAGCCAACTGATCCTTACCATACTCCATAATTACTTTAGATTTCTGCAATAGGTCAATATCCTCCTTGTCTTGAGATAAAACATGTTCTAACAAGTCCTTAGCTCTTACTGCATCCTTTCCAATTGAAAGGATTTCCTTTATTATATCATCTCATTTCGCTTAGACATCCTTCAACCAATCCAATGCAGTCTGGGTAGAAGTCTTCATCCTTTCAATTTCAGAAATAGTTTCCTTAGGCAAGAAACTAGCAGCAGCAGAAGAAGATGGGTGAAGGGATTGCAAAGGCTTCATTAAGTCCTCTAGATACTTCTTATGCCTCTCATTCTCCTTTTTAAGCTCATGTTTGGACTGTGTTTCTTTCCTTAGTCTCCCAATTATTACTGCACTGGACCCTTCATACTCTTCAATATCCTGCTCGACAGAAGCTGGTCCAAGGTTAATAGTTTGCACATTGTAATCTTTTCCAGTGACCTCATCTTTACTTTTATCCATAGTAGGGGTGGCAATGTGAATAACCCTATTACTTGCTTCATCTCTTTCTATCCTCGAAACTACCCTGGCCATTTTCTTCTTCTTACCTTTGCCAATCTTGGCCAACATCTCATCGCAATCAAGGGGGGTGTCCTTAATAATAACCCATTTCTTCCTTGTAATCTCCTTTTCCAACCAATCCAGGATGACAAGATCCTCCCGGATTTCATCTGTCTTTACCTCTTCATGTTGTTCTACTATTTCATCTTTTCCTTTCTCGGGAGACTGATCACCTTGGTTACCCAATTTAGGCTCTTCTTCTTGCAAAGGTGATGGGGTTCTAATAGGGGCATCCTCCTTCTCAGGTGATCTGTTACCTTTGCTACTTGCCGGAGAATCCTCATATTACACTAGTGGAGAAGGGTGCATTTCTACATTTTCAATGTCAAGTTTAGCTGTTGCACCAAAGAGTTCTCCTTCCTTGAACAGTTCAACCTCTCCACTATTCTCATGCTCTTCAAGGGGTACCTTCTTAGGTACACTTCGTGAAGGGGAAATAGCCTTTTGTTGCTCCACAGTGGAAGCCACTCGAAGAGGGTCTTCTTTCTGTAAGGTCTCCTTGGGAGATGGAGTCCTTGATCTCCTTAAGTAAACTCTGGTTTTCTCTCCTGAGCTTTCCACATCAACCACTTGAGGGTTTGTCTTATCCTTGGAATTCTCTTGATCCATCTTCTTCAAAGTTCTAGTTGTCCTTGCCCTCTTCGGCTTTGGAGGAATATCTTCCTATTCTATCTTCTCAAGTTCTTCCTCCTCTACAGACTTACCTATTCTCAAGGTTCGACTCCTTTTCTTCCCTTTTGGTTTCCTTTTTTGTTCTGGATCACTTTCCTTTGGGCTTCTGATTTTAATTTTGAAGGGCGAGCGCACTTTAGTTTTCCTCTTGGGATCTTCTTCTCTGGATTCCTCTGAGGTGGAAAGAGGATCCAAGTTTCCCATTAAATTGAAGGTACAAGATACCTTTTCACTTTCAAGCTCCCATACTTTGTGTTTCAACCATGATTTGGTAAACTTCATGACAGGGGCCATTAGGTCTTCCAATTCAGTTACCTCATTTTTAGCCCAATTTACCTCTCCAATTGATCTATCCTTGACTGACTCATATGCATGATCCTGCACTAGATTCCTGTCATCCTCCAACTGGTCAGGGATCAACTTGACATTGTATAGTATGATCACATCAACTGGAAGCCTAGAATATCTTTTCTTCCTCGCCTCAAAATCATCTTTAATGTTTTCCCAGTAATCTTCTAGGTCATCCTTGTGATGGTATTCTTTGGTGGCCTTCTTCTACGCTTCCCCAGTGATATCAAAGTTTGTCCTTTTAGAGTGAAAAGAGAAACCATATATACTCAGTTCATCCCCTGATGCATGCGCTGATTGAATTGAAGGAAAAACCTCACTAATGCCAATTCTCAGGGGTAAATCTCCACCAAAACCTGTCTTATGCCTTTCCTTTTTAACAATAGAATCAAACTCACATATCTATCTTGCAACTTCCAATAGCACAATGTGATTAGTAGGGTATCTAGCCAACCGATATGGAGCAATTTGACATCCATCAATTCTAATGTAGGTGAAGGTGGGAAACTGTATGAACCAAGCTGCATATTTCTTTATTAGCTCCTTAGCTCCATTAGATATTCTTACATGCTCTGCATTTTGGAGCAACCTAGTAATATGCATTGTGAATGTATCATTTTCCCTTATAAAATCTTGGTGTCCAAGGTGCAATTCTAGGTATATGTCATAGACTATATCTTGTCCAAATGTCCCCTTTGGGTTCAAACCCCTGTATGGGTAGAATCTAGCCAGTGCATATATCACATAGGAGGACATAGTAAACCTTTTTGTTTCTAGCACATCTCTCATCTGTCTATCAATCATTGCACTATTGAGTCCTGCCTAATGGTAATTAATACCTTGTTCAATTTTGTTGATCACATGGACCATCCAACTTTCCAACACTCCAGCACTCTTTAAACTAGCCACTCTACTCAATAATGTGATTGCATCATATATGTCCAATCTGAATTTGATCCTGTGTAATTCCTTGGGCAGTTTGTAAAAGTGAGATTTTGGTTTTTCCAACCAGGAATTGATCATCTACTGGGCCTTGGTGGGCTCATCTTCATAGTAAGTTCTGGCCAAGTCCATGTCCAAGGCACACACACATGGCAAGTCCGGCATATCAAATGCTTGGGCAATAGAAACTGGATTGAAATTTTCCAAGACTCTTCCTTCGGTGTTCACGACCCTCTGTGTGTCAAAGTCATATTGTCGTGCACATTCTAGTATCAAGTCATAGCACTGGATTGTAGGAGAAAATCCTGCCACATGGACCAATCTAGACTTCATCATCCCCTTGGTGAGGGCTGATAGATCCTTTTGAGCTGTTCTTGCCTTAAATTCCTCATACCTCCACACTCCTACATTAGTGTCAGAGACCTGATACCAAACAGAAGATATCTTACTATCAGGCACTTGGCTCTTTGTATCCAATCTCAATATTTTTTCCTCTGTAACTGAGGACCCTTCAGTATCACCCTTAGACTTTCCTACAACAACCTTGCTTGATTCAGCCTACATTCACAAAAGTGCCTCATGAATATTCAACTATCATCCATATTCCAATAAAAGTTTAGCCTAGAAAGCACATAGAGTAATTAAAATCCATTACTAATCATCAATCTTTGAAAATCCAGAAAATGAAGCAATCTGGGAAAATGAGGTAAACTGAGAAAATCCAGTTGGGGCGGAATTCAGAGAAATCCAACCTAGACGGACTCCTATGGCCAAGACATGATTCATCAAATGAATCGGCAATATGGACAAAAGAGCTATGGGATTATCATAAAATTCATTTATTAGCAACAAGAAATCATCATTTACCATTTACTTCATTACCCCTAACATTGAAAATCGAAAGGAAATGGAACCAGGCAGGAAACCGAAAAAATTGGGAAAGGTCAAACTTTCATGGGCCACTCGAAATTCTAGGATTTATCATGCTCCGCGGATTTGGCAGAAACCAGGAAAATCCGGGTGCACAAAAATTTTGCAGACACCTCAGAAACCCAATGATCGTTAATCGCGTGAACCATTAATTAGATGATCATGCAAACTTCCATATTTGGATTCCAATGGCCTCAAAATCCATCCCAATAAGCAAAACTTCGAATGCACATGAATTTGGATTCCCAAAACCCACAAATGACTGATCCTCATGGCAAGGCAATAATGCCCTAAATTCATTAACCAGACCTCTGCCATGAAAACCAGGGTAAGCTTGAAAGTTTGGAATACTACCCTTAAAATGATCAGGCTGAAGCACATCGGGATTTCTCAAGGTATGATCAGGTTTAAGCTAGGCACAAGATATGCAAATTGCGGTAAATCCATTGAACCTAGCAAATTCGGGCAAATGCACCGAAACCCTAATCTTCACAAATTATAGCAAATTGCATGCCTAGAAGGTAAGTCCTACCCAAAACACCTACCCACAGGGGTATACCCAACATTCGATCAATAAACAAAAGCATGCATAGTGTGGGTGATAAAATATTATGAAGAGGTAGGTCAAACCCTAGTTTGCCAACTACATACCATAAATGAGCAAGGGTTGACCTGAAATGACTACCAATTGACTCAAAAGATTCAATCAAGGAGCACTCAAAAGGAGGAGTCAACAAAGACTTACCATAGATCAATTTTGAACAAAGCCCAAGCTCAAGGAGGTGACTGCGAAACAATGTGCCCTAGCAATGGAAAATTCGACACCAGCGCTCAAACAATCCAAACGTAAGTAGCTTGAATCCAATAATCAAAGCTTAAATGAAGAATCTCAAGCACCAGAGAAAATAGGGAATGAATAATGAGATCAAAAGTTTACCAAAAGTTCTTTAAATCCACCTGCGCTTGTGCCAGAGAAGACGTACTTTGAACATTAATGCATGACAAGACACATCAAGGAAATCCGAAAACCCAAGCCCTGAATGGAATTTCAGAAAAAACCAAGCCGAACGGATAATCTAGACGAGCACGGTTTTCGTGGATAAGGAGACCTTCGGAATTTTAACAAAGTTCGGGAAAATCTGCCTAAGCCGGAAAATCCCATATTCAAGCAAAAACCCAGACTTCAGAAATCTCAGCAATAGCCAGGGAAAAGACCAGGATCCGTGAAAATCCGCCTGAGCTGGAAAATCCCAGACCTAGGTCAAAACCTGAATTTTCATTAAAACCCAAGTTTAACCAATTCAAACCTTAAGGCAAGACCAAATTCTGCAAGACCAACATCTCAAGACCTTGAAAAGACAAATCCAATAAAAACCAAAGGTCAAAAGACATCGAAAAAGAGGGTCCTCACTCCCAGTGGGGCATGTGTGCAAAATTGTACAACAGGTCCCATATCAATTATTTGAAAGAATGCTTTGGATAAATGAAATGGTGTGCCGCCATCCACTAACATATCCTAGGATGAATCCTTCCTACAATGGGCATTATCTTTTGGAAATAGTTTTGGTCCTTATCCTTAAAAACACATCCCCTTTTGGTTAGCGGTATTGAAGAACATCAGCTTATCTATTTACTTTGTCTTTATCCTTTTGATTTATCTTATTGCGCTCATCCTAAGGACTTTTCAATGATATTCGAACAAGAGGATTTAGAGAAATAGGAATGCCTAGGCAATGATCATTATCTTTTGTCAGCTATGCTTGTTGGGCATTCTTGTAATATAACCTTGGTGAATACTTGCTTTGTTAGGAATGTATGGAGGAGGTTTTGGGCAACTTGTTGACTATTGCATTGATAGGTTATACCTTTCTGTGTTTTGGTCCAAGGTGTTTGAAACTTCTAAAGTGCATCCTAGCAAGGTTTTTGTAAGTTAGGTGTGAACAAGAATACCCATATATGTTTGTCAAGTCAAATTCCATCACACTAGGTACAACACCATCCTGGTTCTCTATACCTTGATGCATCGTACCACGTGTGTTATCAAAAATAAGGAAATTGGACCTTTGAAAATCCTAATTCCTCGGTAAGAAATCATCATCATTTTTCATATTCATCATCTTGTGCCTTGTTGAAATGACTTCTTCTCTTTCATTTCTTCTTGCTTATCGCACTAACAAGGTACTATGACAGTTAGTCATCATTGTCATTGATCCTACATCCACAAAACATTTGCATATTGCATCAAGATATCATATAGGAAACACATGCACTGCATTTCCATAATCATATAAACATGTTATTATAAGCATTCTTCATAGATAAGCACAACCATTTTATTACATTGCATCCATTTTTTGCATCACATTTCATTTATCGCGTAAATCATTGCATAACATTCATTTGCATAAACATTTCATAACCATTTCACATTTACCACCTACTGCATAATCATACATAATAAGTACATAAGCATTATAGATAATCTAGTGCATACATAATCGCACACATTAGGTTCATTTTACATTTAACATTATCATACCACTTTACATGAACATATCATTTCATATATCACATTGCATCACATTAAATGCATCACATACATAACATACATTTAACACATTTACGGTAATATAGATTTGTTATTCTAAGCATCTTAGAAAACCATTTCATTTGCATCACATCATATAAAACATGACCATTGCATTTACATTGCATTATATCATCCACTAATCATCCATATCATCTCATAAATAGCATCATAATCATTACGCATCACATAAATACATCTGCATATTATAAGTAAAACAACATAATATAGATCTGTTAGGTCATAATCATTGCATAACGCATATACCATCAAAAATAAATGCATCCATAAATACATCATATAACACCATAAACATCATTGCACAACATATAGAAATAGAATCATCCATGCATGCATAAATAAACGGTACACATCACATCACATCAAAATCATCGACTTATAAATCATCAATAATGTAACTATCATAGTACCAAATAATCGGATCACTGTACATATAGGTCAATCAGTACAAAAAGGCCCATCAGGCTATCAAAAAGGAGCCCATAAGGCACAAAATGATATCATCTCGATCAAGGTCTACCCCCTTGTATGTTGCCCTCACCCCTGTCATCGTGACCCTCTACTAGTTTGTGGTTGGTCTGCTATGAGTACTCTAGGACCCGTGTTGCTTTGGGTATGGCCTCATGATAATGCATTCAATAGTACTTGGCCTCTCAGACGACATCCCTATAGGACCAAATAGACACTGTACTCTAAGAGGAGGAAGCTGCCATGCTCTCTAATTTTTGTCTCTAGCCTAGCTTTGTAGCTTCCTGTAACTCTATGGCCTATCTCTATTATATGGCCTAATCCCTCTCAGCCCTAATATGATCTATCTCAGTCCTAGCCTGATCCCTCTCGACTGTCACGGTCTAGACCTAGGCCTACAACTGGGATATCAACGCATCTTGGGGATCCACTTGCCCTGCTGGCTATGCTCATGGAGGCTATACTTGAGGCTAATCTTTAGCCCTTGGTGGTACACCTGGTAGCACTTGCTCCTAATCCTGCATTGGTACATCTGCCTGACCTTGCTGAACTAGAGGCACGACCGGCTAGTCCTGATGTGCACCATCCCTCCATCCTCATCCTCCCCCTCTGCTGATCAGGACTACCCCTAGAATTGTCAAATGTACGGGAGGCCGGAACCAATCCTTGTATGCCTATGTCACACCTAGATATGCAGGCCCCTGATCGTAGACCCATGGCTGAGTCACCAACTGTCTAAAACTGTCAACGACCTCTGAGGTAGGAATATATCACCCCCATGAAACTTGTGACATGGTACAGGAAAAGATGAGCACATAATCGTCATCTGGTTGATCTTGGGGCTCACCAAACTAACATTGCACGTGCTCAGGCAGATATATCTCTCTATCATGGTATGCTCTCGCCACTGCATAAGGTAGTCCTAGCGGGCATAGAACATCTAATCTCCATCGTAGGCCCATCTAGGCTGACCAAGGAATGGATTCCATATGAATACCTGCATCTCATCTAAGACCCTCCTCTAATAGGGGATTTTGTGCTCACCTATGTGTGTAAAGGACACACCGCCTCTGTACTGCCATATGAGGGGATCATTAGCCCCCATCAAAACTGTAACAATCTGTGGCTGAAGGAAAGTAATGTGCTCCCATGCCTAGATGTGGAGGAGTGTCACACCTGCTTTGAGTGCTTTGTCATTGAGGTAGACGTACTCATGGAGATCTTTGTACAAGGATGCAAGAAGAACTGGCCCCCAAGCAAAATGGACTGGTCTGTCATGAACCATGTGCTCCCAGCAAGTCCCCAACCAAGACTAAAATATCACCCTTGTCTGTCTGGGGCAACGAGACCTGAAATAACCACTACAAAAACCAAGTGAAAGGGAGGTGCCATGGCCCTCTATCGCTCGAGCTCGATCTACCCCTCACAAATAACAATATCCTCCATGGCGATGAATCTATGGAATGCATTATGCCCCTCATCCATATTAAAAATGACACACCAACCATGAATCAACAATCGTAGGATGCTCTAAATGTCCTCTAAGGTGATGATGGCCTCACCAGTGGGAAGGTGGAACGAGGAGGTCTCACTGTGCCATCTCTTGGCAAGCACTGAAATCATCCCCAGGTGGGTATGAACGGGCACTGCGTAGGTGATGTACCTTAACCCCATGTCTCGAAGTCAGTCCTGATCTTTGTCACTCAGGTCCTGCAAGTAACTAAATAGATCTTGTGACCTGTTCTCTCAAGAGTAGAGCTCCCTCACCACATCCTGCATCAGGAAGGGTCATCATGTTAAAAAATTTGAAAAAAAAGTTGTGAGGTGTCTAGGAAACAACTCCAGCGTTTCAATCCATCAAGGCGTCACAGTTTTATTTTTAATCCAACTCCGATGCTAGGGAACAAAAGGCCAAAATCGCACCACCATAGTGCACTTTCCTTCCCAATGACACAATTTGAAAATAAAAAGGACCGCCACATTGCAATTTAGAAATCACCCTACCAGCCACAAGCTCAACGTTAGAGTTTGGAGTTTATTTCCAAACTCTAAACTCCACCGCTGTGGTGCTATTTGACACTGAGAAACATAGTTTGATTTCTGAGTAGCGCTATATAGTGTTGTTGTAGAAGGACTAGCTTTAAATGCATTAAATGAACGTTAAAAACAAAAATTAAAGCTAAAGGAAGGATCACTTACCAGTGCCCCAATGCTAGGTGGCCGCTAGAATGTCCGAACTTGGTCAGAAATATGCATTAGAAGTTGTCATTGTGCCATATCGTCAGGTGGTCAAAGCTCAAATCTCAAGGTTGCAAGATGGCTGTGTGTGAAAATGAATTGAAAGTGACCCCTCAGACCCCTTTTAAGCTTGAAAATTAGGGTTTTTTCAGCCTAATTGGCTATCCTGCTAGGTTTTTGGACCCTTGATGTTGGTTTTGTCTAGTTGAGGCATGTTTTACATCGTTTTATTGTGTTTAGACATGTTTTTGGCCTCCTTGAGCCTTTTCAAACCTATCGGACACCTTGTCCTCTTTTTTTGCGAGATCACCCAAAAACTAAAATTTTCATCCAATCTCTCGAAGGGGAAATATATTGGCATGTTTTATCTCACCATGTAGCAGTGGGGAAAGATTTTGAAAATGATTTTTTTTGGCTTCGATCGAGATCATGTATTCTTTGAACCAATGCAACAAGTGCATTGCTTAAAAGAGAGGCAAAATGTAGACACGTAAAATATGCCAATCGACATTGTGCATCTAATCCCAACTACTAACATCGTTTCATCCTAAATAATTCTTCGGTCTAACCATTTAATCAAGTTCCCCTATTTGATTAAATTCATCAATTTCCTTCCCTTGATTAAATAAATCATTTTATCTAATTAAGTCTCTCTCTTTTGTTAATTAAATCAACCCATCTGATATAATTATCCCCATTTAATTAATTAGTTCGTTTTATTTGGTTAAATCTCTAAAGTCTATCTATTAAATTAAATAAATTAAAACCTTATTTAATTTAATCTAACATCATCTCTTTTAATTAAATAAATCAAAATCTTTATTTAATAATTAATCTCTTATCACATTCCTCTCATATTTGATTTAAATAAATCTACAAATCTAAGTCAAATTTGTCACATCATTTAATTCCCTTCATTAAATTAATTAACTTTGATTAATTTAATCTCTTATCATGTCCCATCCTCCAGCTTTTACCACTTTCCCATGAAAATAGATTTAATTGATTTATTAAATCTCTATTTTCCTCAACAAGGCATCTTTTTGGAATATTCTCCAAGTTTGAATTCAAAATCTAAGTTGACATGTACATCCAACAAGACATTTACTCCATCTTAGATGTCCTTTGCCTTGAGACAAGTGGCATTTAATGCATTTTTCGTTCCCTCTTGCAAGTCATTTCAACAAAATTCAAAATTCAAAAATAGGCATTTATTGGCACAATCCTCAAAACTTGCACATCCTACATCCACTCATAGGTTGACAAGTGGCATCTTTCCATTGGTTGAATGTTAGTCCGACATTGCTCAATTTTGATCATTTATCCTTCAATATCATCTATAAATAGGAGGATTCATTCCTCATTTGATAATCCACAAATTATGCAAAGTTATTATGCTAAAATATTTAGCCATTTCCATCAAATATCATTGAGTTCTTGTTGATGATGTTTTCTGCACAACAACTCAAATAGAATATAATATCCTATCTCACTTGAAAAGTAAATCTCTATGAGCAAGCCTCAAGAGATAACCCCAAGGTCTCTAATGTCAGGTCTTGACAATGCATGAAAAACCTAGTGATAAATTTGAAAATGTTGGTAATCACAGTGGGACCTTACTACAAGCAAAATACTGAATCTCAATTTATTAGATCTAACAATGTGATGATACTTGAATTCAAAATCTGACTCAATGATAAAGAAATAACATAAGACTAGGGCTTTAAAGAGATTTCTAAATCTAATACTACTCCTAAGATTAACAATGCAAATGATAAACATTGAAATGGACCAATCCCTCAAAACTGATTTCCACTTGACCCAGATGGATCTGCAATCTCACAAAAATCAATGCAATCTTCTAAAGTGTTAAGATTTTCAAATCATGAACATTCATTCAAACAACCCTATCACAATTGAAATGAACAAATCCTCACAATTGAACTAAGCACAACAAATATAAAGTCCAGGCTAACTTTGCAAGGCAACTAACAATCAGTTGGTTGCGAAAAGTATGGACTAAGGGATTGCTGCAACACTTAAAGTATCAAATCACAAAAATTATTGAATCGAATATAATCTAAATATTAACCTCCTCGAAGCAATTTTAAAGATGGAATAACAAGAACCATGCAAGACAAGAGAATACAAGTATGGCACCAAATCACAATGTTATTTCTTGCATTCAAATTATCCACTGTAGCAATAGTTCTAGCTTTCTATTACAATATTTGCTTAAGAATACCTACTCGCTATATTGCCCTACTTAATTCGCTTCTAACTATTTTTCTTTATTCTACTTCTATCTTCTAACCCTTACAAATGAGGCAAAATTCCCAATATATAGAATCCCCCCAAAAACCTGTCGACCCAACAAGAGTTTCACAATATTAATTAGGCACCACCAGTCAGCTAAGAGAAAGTCAAATGAAATAAAGGAATGCATTAAATGCACAAACTATACCTAGGTTAGCCCAAGATTCCCAATGTAGCTAGACCAATGAAGGGTGGGATAATGGGGAAGCAAAAATCTCGATGCAGTTGGGCATTAACTGCCTTCCCCTTTGTCTTTATTTCGATCCATTCTTTCATGGACTTTCAAGAATGCCCCATCCAAGTCAGCTGCAGGTGGCATAGGAAAAACCCTAAGTTTTCTTTCAATTGATGCAATCTCCTCCCTTGATTGTTTTACCGACCTATCAGAATGCACCTTATAAGATAGGTATTTGTCAATGACATCAATGTACGTGGCGACATCATCTAACTCGTGCTCAGAAATGGAATCATCATTGATTGGGGCATAAACATCATGCCACTACTTCCTCAACTATTACAAACTCAAATACTTGGGAGAAATCTTCCTTCTCCCCGTCTTAATCTCAAAAAATGTAATGGAGCCATTGTACACACCAGCTAGGGTATCATCAATCTGCCTCCTGTTATGAGATAACTTGCACAATAGAAGAATATGATATGGAATATGCTGCAAATACTTGATAATAACTGAGAATAACAAGCCACTTCAAGGGGTCAAACCTCCAAATATCTCTAATGAGAACACACTTCACACTTCATGATGAAATAAGACTCACAACCTCCTATATATACCTATTTATGCCAAGGATATCACCTAGGCGGACTTAGACACACCTATATAAGACTTAGGCTGACCTAAACAACTAAATAACAATATACTAATGATAATATGACTTAATAGAGAGTTAAGATAGCCACAAGCCACTATTCATAACCCGATGTACAATAATATTAAGGGCGTAGCATGCCCCCCTTCTTCAAAGAAGCATTGTCCTCAATGCTAATCAAGTTTGGAAACTTTTGAATGAACTCCTCGTCTTCCCATGTGGCATCTTCAACTGGTAAATTCTTCCATTGGATGAGATACTCAGTGATAGTTCTATTCCTCAGCTTCTTTGTGAGTGTTTGACGAATGCACTCTGGTTCCAAAATGATTCTCCCTTCTTCATCCAACTCGGGAAGTGTTGTTTGAGTGGGAATATTATGCCCAATTACCTTCTTCAAACATGAAACATGAAAAACTGGATGTATCCTTGTTGTTGGTGGCAACTCAAGCTTGTAAGCAACACTACCGATCTTCTGCATGATTTGGTATGGACCATAATACTTTGGAGACAACTTATTATTATTTCTTTGCTACTTTAGTGAGATTTGATTATAAGGCTGCAATCGCAAGAAGACCCAATCCCCAACTTCAAAACTTCTTTCACTACGATGTTGGTTTGCTTGTTGTTTCATTCAATTTTGTGCCATGGCTAAATTCTCCTTGAGTCCTGAAAGTACTTGTTGATGAAGCAAGTGGTCTTCTACTGCCTGAACTCTTGGGGACACCTTAATTGATGATGTGATGGAAGGAGGATGATATCCATAAAGTGCGCAAAATGGAGACATTTTTGATGAGCTATGAAAAGAAGTGTTATACCACTCATTCTGCAAGTGGTAGCCAATCTCCATCGACTCACCTCAAGGAAACAACGATATCCTTCCAAACACTTATTAACAACCTCGTTTGCCCATCCGATTGAGGGTGGTATGAAGAGCTAAGAGCCAATTGAGTACCCAAACATGAGAATAAATCTTTCCAAAAGTGACTAGTGAAGATAGGATCATGATCACTAACAATAACTTTAGGTGTACCATGTAGCTTTTGGATATTCTCCAAAAATTTTAGCCACTACACTTGCTATAAAAGGATGTGCTAATGCAATGAAATGTGCATATTTAGTGAGCCGATCAACTACCACCATGATGACATTATGACCTTTAGATTTGGGAAGCCCTGTGATGAAGTCCATGTATATCTCTTCCCAACGCTGGCTAGGAATAGATAAGGGTTGCAAGAGACCTGGTGTCTTAATTGTCTCCCCTTTATGCCTTTGACACACCAAACATTCAGCCACAAATTTTTGAACATCACCCTTTAGCCCTTCCCAAAAGAAATCTTGCTTGACTCGATGATATGTCTTCAAATATCCTGAATGACCACCCACTGGAGACTCATGCAACTCTATGAGAATCTTGATTTTAAGGTTGGAATTCTTCCAGAGATACAAACGCTCTTTATACCAAAGAGTATCTCCCTTCCAACAAAACTTATCTGAACTACTAGGATCACTTTTTAATTACTCAATGAGATTACTTGTCGCAACATCATTTTGCCACTATGCTTTGGCTTCCTCCACCCAATTTTCTTGTAATATTGAAAGGGCACACAATAAGGCTTCATCTTTCTCATCCTTCCTTGATGTGCGCATCTGCATGCTAGGCGTTATTTACCATTTCCTTTTCTAGAGTAACCAAAGTCATATCCCAACATCTTAGTGACCCATTTTTGTTGCTCTTCTAGCATAGCGTCGTTGTTCCAAAAAAATATTTCGTAGTTATCATGATCCGCCTTAACCTTGAAATGTCTACCCAATAGATAAGGTCGTCATTGTTTCACTGCATGGAGTATTGCTAGCATTTCCTTCTCATAAATAGGTTTTAGTTGATTATTACCTTTTAATTGACGACTCTCAAAAGCAATTGGTTGACCTTTCGTAGCGAGCAATCGCCTCCTATCCCATTTCCAGAAGCATCACATTCCACAATGAATTCCTTGGTGAAGTCAGGAGTGGCAAGTACTGGAGTTCTACACATAGCCTCCTTCAATCTCTCAAATGTTGTATTGGCAGACTCGTTCCAATGAAAATAATCCTTCTTCAATAGAGTGGTGAGAGGTGCTGCTATACTACCATAATTCTTCACAAATCTTCTATAGTACCCTGTCAATCCCAATAATCCTCTCAGTTTCTTAATGGTTTTTGGAATAGGCCATTCCATGATAGCCTTAATTTTATTAGGGTCCACCTTTACTCCTTCATGTGAAACTATGTGTCCCAAATACTCCACCTCTATAAGACCAAAAGCACACTTGGATGGCTTAGCATAGAGTTTATGATCTTCAAGTATTTGTAATGCTTGATCCACATGTTGCAAATGTTCTTCCCAGGTCTTGCTATAAATCAATATATCATCAAAGAATACTACCACATAATTTCTCAAGAACTTCTTAAAAATGGAATTCATCAAACTTTGGAATGTAGACGGTGCATTGGTAAGACTGAATGGCATCACCAAAAATTCATAATGACCCTCATGAGTCTAAAATGCTATCTTACAAATATCTTCCTCCTTAATCCGAATTTGGTGATAACTAGATCTAAGATCTAACTTGGTAAAAAACATAGCTCCATTTAATTCATCTAGCAAATCATCAATGACTGGAATTGGAAACTTATCTTTAATAGTGTACATGTTGAGCACTCTATAATTTGGACACATGCGCCAAGTATCATCCTTCTTACGTACCATCACCACCGGCGAGGAGTAAGCACTTTGGCTATGCCTGATGATTCCTGCCTCTAGCATCTCTTCAATAATTTTTTCTATCTCACTCTTTTGTATGTGTGGAAACCTGTAAGGCCTAATGTTCGATGGTTGGCTCCCCGAGACTAACTTGATGGCATGATCATGATCCCTCTTAGGAGGAAGTCCTTTAGGCATATCTCCAAGAACAACTGAGTGACGATCAATTATAGCTTGTAAATCTTGATGAGTAGGAGTAATAGATTGAGAGACTTCTAATGAACATAGTTGGCCCACAAATCCATCCACTCCTTTCTTCAACAACTTTTGCATTTGATGAGAGCTTACCATTTGTGGAGATTTTTCCTTCAACCCCCTTAGCTCTACTAGCCTTCCTTCTGATTGAAATCTCATGAATAGTTCTTGGAAGTTCATCCTCAATTACTGTTCCTTTAATGTAGTGTTTTCATTGTAATTCCCAAAACAATATTCAAGCCGCACTCCATGGATATTGCATACATTGGGGTATCAAGTTGATAATCTCCCATGGATGTAATTTAATGCTATGACACTTCCCTAACAACTAACTGCATCTTCACCATCTCAATCAAAACTTGAAACTCTCAGAGCTAGATATATGAAACAATTTAGATGAGTAGCTAACTTTTGTTGATGAAATTATGAGTACTACCTGAGTCACACCGTAATCGTTAGCCTTCTCTCTGGGCTTTAGGGGAACTCCCACCACCTTGAGAGTTTGTGGAGCACTAAAACCCCGAGAGTGCATGTGACAAGAAATGATTGGTTAGGAATCATGTGATCTTCATTTGACCTTTCATATTCTGCATGGGTTCCTCCTCTCTTCCCTCATTGGGACCTTCAATATAAAATAATTTCTTTCACTACATTTATGTCCTCGAATCGTATTTTCTATCAGCCAATTGAACACAATATTTCTTTTTCTTTTCTCCTCAATTTTTTGTGGAGTCAACTTAGTAGGTTGTGTTGAATATCCTTTCTCTCTTGTCACATTAGCCCCTTGCTTCTTAGGAATCAAATACTTCTCCTCTACCCTGCGTGCTAAGATAAAAGAATCATTTATGGAACTAGGGCTAAACATGCGTACCTCATGTTGAATGTGATCCTTGAGACCACCCAAGAATAATTCATTCAAGTTTTCCTCTGTAATTGTATCCACCCTTAAGGATAGATTTTGGAATTGCTGAATATAATCCTTAACTGATCCCATTTGTTGAAGTTTAGCTAGTTGGCTGAAGAAGTTGTATGTGACACTATTGCTATATTGTGCTTGGAGTTCCTCTATGAAAATTGACCATGAGACAGTGAGCCCCTTTTTTCTTCGATGAGTGCAAAGCCAACGATACCAAATGAATTGATCCGGGTTCTAGATATAGGGAAGCCATCATGACTTTTGTCCATTTAGGATTTGGTGTACTTAAAAATAAATCTCCATTTGGTTTATCCATGTTAGGGGATCCTTTCCATTGAACTTGTGCATATCCACCTTTGGAAATAAATTCATATATCCCATAGGAGTACTAAAGCTTGTGTCAATGGTAGTTGATCTAGAATTTTCACCTTTGGTCATTTTTGAGAACTCCCTTTCTTGATTCAGCCTATGTAGGTGCTTTTAACATAAGCCTCAGACAAGTCTCTGACATATATCCATCTTAATTGAGGAAATTTCTTCCTTGACCTTATTGATTTCTTCATTATGAGTAATATCCTCGATTGTTTCACCATCCTTATCAGGAGTCTTCCCCGGAGTGACAACATTCTTTTTACCCCTTGTTGCAGGCCCTGTCATGATGGAAACCACAAATATTGAAATAAATCACACCAATGAAACTTAAATTCTCTCAAATTTTTACTGTAATCTCCTTTAGTATTTCTTCAAAAACCCAATAAAAATTAGACTCCAATTCAACAATATGTGCGAGATATGTAGATTCCAAAAAAAATAGTGTAGAAACCATAATTTTGCAATAATTCGCTTAATTCTACTCTAATTCTTCTGAAATCTGGAATGAAGCTTCTTCAATATTTTCTTCAAAAACCCTTTAAAAATCAGAAAAAAACTCACCCAAATCTGAGAGATATGCTCTTCCCAAAATCGCCTCCAAAATTGAAAAAAAACCTTGCCTCTATGGTGCCAAGATCATGCTCTGATACCACTTGTTATGAGATAACTTGCACAATAGAAGAATATGATATGGAATATGCTGAAAATACTTGATAATAACTGAGAATAACAAGCCAATTCAAGGGGTAAAACCTCCAAATATCTCTAATGAGAACACACTTCACACTTCATGATGAAATAAGACTCACAACCTCCTATATATACCTATTTATGCCAAGGATATCACCTAGGCCGACTTAGACACACCTATATAAGACTTAGGCCGACCTAAACAACTAAATAACAATATACTAATGATAATATGACTTAATAGAGAGTTAAGATAGCCACAAGCCTACTATTCATAACCCGATGTACAATAATATTAAGGGCGTAGCACCTCCTCTATTTGTAAATCTTTTTCAAAACATTCTACATAATCTAAAATGCTTCAAACCACTCCCAAGGTTCAGTAGCTCTAGAGGAAGGAAGAATCATATCACTTACCAACCTATCCCTGGTATACTCCATGCTAGTTCTAGTTTTTTGCAGCAAAATATCTATATCTTCCCTATCCTGTGCCAACATCGCCTACAACCAATTAGTTGCCATGATAGCATCCTTTCTAGTTGACAAAATATCCTTGATAGCCTCATTACCCTTGGTTCGCACCCCTTGCAACCAATTTGTATTGGCAAGAGTGGAATCCTTCATCTTTTCAAGCTCGATAATGGTCTCCTAAGGTAAAGTCATTGCAGCAGAAACCGAGGGATTAATAGATTGTAAGGGATTTATCAAATCCTCCAAGAATTTCTTGAGATTCTCATTTTCTTTCTTTAGCTCCTACTTGGTCTTTATTTCTTTCCTCAACCTACCCAAGATGAATACACTAGAACCCTAGTAATCCTCAATATCCTACTAAACAAATGTAGGCCCAAGATTTAAATTCTGAACATTATAATCTTCTCCATCCACATCATCTATGTTTTTATCTGGAGAAGGGGTTGTAATGTGAACAACCATGTTATGAGCTTCATCTCTTTCAATCCTCGAGATCACCCTAGCCTTCTTCTTACCTTTGTCTTTTCCAATCTTGGCTAGTAGTGTATCCCAATTCGGTGGACTATCTTCCACAACAACTTGTTTTCTCCTTATCTCCTTGTCCAACCAACCAGGGATAGTGGATTCCAATTGCACCTCAACCTATTTTTTCTCTTCTTGTTGACCTTCAGGTGCTTCCTCACTCAAATTTTGTTTATCAGGATTCTCATCTGTCTTGCTTTCCTCTTCCTCAGCATGCTCTTCCTCTTGTTCAGGTGATGGATCCTTCACTATTTCCTCTTCTTTTGGAGGTGACTTAACCTCCTCAGTTCCAATAGGTGACTCGACATAAGCCACCAAAGAAGACTGCATTACCTTTTCAATTTCTACCTCTACACTAGCAAGATCACCCTCATGAAATTCTTCTCCTTCAGTGTCCAACTGATCCTCAACATCTTCTGACTCACCTAGTTTCTTTTGAGCTTCATGAGCAGAAGGAACATCATCATGCTGCTCCTCATGAGAAACCATTAGAGGGAGATCAACCTTGGGCACACTATCCCTAGGAGAAGGAGTCCTAGACCTCCTTGTATACACCTTGGCCTTCTCCTCCGAACTTTCAACATTTACCACTGGTGGGGTAACTTCTTCCCCTCCTACCTTGGAGCTTTCCTTCTCTAACAATTTTATGATTCTCCTCCTTTTCGGTACAATATCATTAGCCTTAGGATTCTTCCCTTCAGCCTCTTTCTACTCAAACTTCCTAGTCCTTGTCCTCTTCTTGGTTTTTCTGCTTCTTGGGCCTCTGTTTCTTGAACACCTTTTATCTTGATTTTGAAAGGAGAATCCAACTTACCCTTTCCCTTAGGATCCTGCTCGGTAAATTCTTCAGAGGTGGAGTGGGGATCCAGATCTCCCATTACATAGGTGCACTGTACACCATTATTTTCCAGCTCCCATAGCTTATGCTTTAGCCACATCCTAGTAAATTTGATAACTGGATCCACTAGTTGTTTTAATTCAGTCTTTTCCTCCTCCAACCAATCCACATCACCAATTGGTCTGTCTTTTATGGCCTCATAAGCATGATCCTGGATCAAGTTTTCATCATCTTCCAATTGATCAGGAATTTCCTTTACATTATACAATCAAACTAACTCAATTGGAAGCCAAGAAAATTTATTCTTTCTAACCTTAAATTCATCACTGCGGTTGGCCTAGTAGTCCTCCAAATTCACCTTATGGCTATACTCTTTGCTGGCCTTATTTTGAGCTTCTCCTGTAGTATCAAATCTAGACCTCTTAGAGTGGAAAGACAAGCCAACAATACTAATTTCTTCTTCTGAATCCTAGGGAAAACCAATAGAAGGACAAGCCTCTCCAGTACCAATCCTCAAGGGGAAGTCTCTACCAAAACTAGTCTTATGCTTGTCTCTTTTAACAGTGGCATCAAAGTCATAGATCTACCTAGTGACCTCCAATAGTAGGATGTGACCGGTAGGGTATCTTCGAAGTCTGTATGGAGCTCTTTGGCAACCATCAATCCAAATGTAGGAGAAAGTTGGGAACTGAATAAACCATGCCCCATAATTCTTGATGAGTTCCTTAGCCTGGTCCAAAATCTTGACATGCTCTGCACCTTGAAGCAATCTAGTGTTATGCATGGTGAATGCATCATTCACCCTCCTATAGCTTGAACCTCCCAAGTGCAATTGAGAGTAAACCTCGTAGATAATATCTTGTTCAAAATTACCCCTTGTACTCAATCCTTTATAGGGATGTAATCTTTCAAGTGCGTAGACCAAATATGAAGTCATTGTGAAGGTCTTTGTTTGCAACACATTGGACAATTGTTCGTGAATTACTCCACTAATGACCCCTTCCCAATGGTAGTTAAACTTCTCTTGCTCCATCCTCATAATCACATGGCACATCCAATTCTCAAACATGCCAACATTCTTCAATCCAACCACCCTACTGAGAAGGGTGATGGCATCATAATACTCCTTCTTGAACTTTTCTCTAAATAACTGCTTAGGCAACTTGGAGTAGTGTGACTTGGGCTTCTCCAACCAGGAATTGATAAACTATTGTGACTTTATAGTTTGTTCACCATAGAACTCCTGAGCTACCTTCATGTTGAATCCCACCACATGAGACCTATCTGGCATATCAAAGGTTTTGGAAATTGAGACAAGATTTTCTACAACTCTCCCTTGAGGACCAATAATTCTATGTGTGTCCTAATCATAGTGCCTGGCACACTTGAGGACCAACTCATAACACTGCACCGTAGAAGGGAAACTAGCAACATGTGACAAGCCTGATTCCATCATCCTTCTGGCCACCAAAGGAGAATCCTCTATTGCCATTCTTCCTTTAAATTTTTCATAATCCCAAAGGCCAACATTTGTATCAGTCACTTCTGACCAGACAGAAGTGATTTTACTCTCAAGGATCTTGCTCTTGATGTCCATTTTAATCTTCTCTACATCAGACATTGAGGACCGAGCTACTGCCTTGCTAGATTTAGCCTGCACTCAACATGGAAATCATAATAAAAACCACAGGAAAGGGAATGTTAATCCATAAGAACACCATTAGAATAAGCCTTATACACTCAAGGTGTTAGTAAAACTCATATAATTTTTTTTGATAAACTTCGGGTTTCAGAACCATCTGGAGAATCTGAGCTAGGGAGGAATTTCAGGAAATTCTGGGCTAGATGGATTCTAGCGAAATAATCAATAAAACACCTAAAATCCATTAAATCTGATCATTTTACATCAATAAACCACATAGGAGATCATAAGATAGCATGAATAAATCATAAAATGCATCATAAATCATTAATAAATCATGCCATTCCACACTTCCTTACATTTCATCAAATTTTGAGAAAATCCGCCAGAGACGGATTTCCGCAAAGGCAGAGACACTTTGCAAATAAGGAAAAAATAGGGAACCAAGGACTTTGGGAAAATCTGGAGTCAAAGGAAATCCATGGATAAGGTAAAATTTTGAAAGCAATGCAGATTTCGGGAACTCAAAGGAAATTGGGAATATCTAGGGTTGACGAAAATCCGTGAAGTATACGAAACTCCGAAAATGACAATGGATTTCGGAAAAGCAAATGAGATTAGGAAAATAAGCCAGAGACGGATTGTCCCAAGGGAACGAAAAATCCCAAATTGAGGCTGAAACCCGGATTGTGACATGAAACCGTGACCTCACCCATAACATCAAATTGATCATTAATTTCAAAGATTAAAGCCTGGGGAAAGCTTAATATGGGCCTTCTATAGATTCTCTCAACATTCTAAGCCAATTCAAGAGCACACTCAAGATAAATCAAGATGCCCTAAGTTAAACCCTACAGATCTGCCATTAAAGCACATACAAGCTTATGATTAAAACACTTCAACTGCTAATTCTTGAATAGGGGATTACTCACAACTCTTAAGAGAGTTGCGGAATGCAAATAGATAATGGACCTTAATATTTTCTTGGGGGGTGGTAAATAAAATAATGCTGCACAACCCTAATCATGAAAATGCCCAAATAATGCAGAGAATTAAACCCAAATAATCCTAGTAAGATCAGAGCTTATCCGCAACCATCAATTAAAAGCAAGGAGATCAAGAACATACCATTGTAAAGCCCAAATCTATCCCAAAAATATCGAGTGCAAATAGGATGGCATCCACAAAGAATAGGGGCGAGAATACACAAGAAATCGCCAATAAATCGATCAATTCAAGCCCAAATGTCCCAAATTGGATAAAAAGCTCAAAGAACAAACTCTAAGGATGCAGTACTCAACTCAAATGATGGAAAATAATAAGCATGATGGCATAAAAGATCCCAAAAAACAAGTTAAATACATCCTTCAAAGCATGTATGAAGACATAAATGCGCCCGACAAGACAATCAGAAAACTCGAGAATTAGACAACATGGCAGAATCTGGAAAAATCCTGCCCGAGCAGAAATCTGTGAATACTGAAAATCTCCGAACAACAGTGTCTAGCCAGAGACCAAGCAGGATCTAGGAAAATCCGACCAAGGTAGAAAATTTCAAACCCGAGTAAAAACTTGAAATTTATCCAGAACCAAATATCTTCAATGAATAACTCAAGGAAGACACTTAGGCAATCAAAATAAATATTTTAGCACATTCCAAAGTAAGATTAAACCTCAAAAAGAAAGGGCCAAGAAAGAAAAATGAAAGTGAAAAAAGGTCCCTGCTTCCAGTGGGGCGTGTGTGCGAAAACTGCACAACAAATGGCGACTTCTGCTAGGAAAATGCTCTAGAGAATTTGATGACGAACATGAATCAAGAACCTAGAATCTTTAGTTTCAATCTCACCATTAAACAAACAAGTCAGAATGCAAAGATTTAAAGAATCAGAACCAAAGGATAGACCTAACCATTCATAAACTGAAAATCCAAGTGTGTGCATATGAGTTCATTTCCCTCCTTAAGCTACTGTAGAAACCAAGCTCAGTCAAGTTAGGCTACGTAAGGATTCTAACTTCAAAAGCAACTTGGATAGGGCCTCGTTGCCAGTTAGGCGTCTATAGCCCCAATGAGGTTATCACTGTGACTCTCTGAACATAGCTCTATTTCCAACTAGGCGTTTATAGCCCCGATAGAGATATTCATGTGCCCCTGATAAGTTGAATCTATTCTTTTGATTTGTGATATTTCACTTTTCTTTCTTTTGATATTCTTTTATGTATCACTTTTCATTTCAACCTGTGAACAATGAAGTTCACACTCAGGGCTAAGAACCATAGTGGCACTGAAGCAGAAATAGGATTTTTCACTTGACAAAACTTCACAAGGATTCCTATAGTAACATCAGGATTCTCAAGATATATGAGAGATTATAATATTTCAGAATACTTCAAATTCAAATAAAAACTAGTGACCTATCTTCAATAAATCAAACATTGAGACTATTGGCAATAGCAAAGACTTCAACCATCCTTTCAAGATACAAGACCAAAGTCCACCAAGGAAATACTTAGAACAATCTCAGATAATGATATATTTGTCATACAGGTGGAACACACCTAGGAGAAAACAAGAAAACTCCCTAAAGCAAGAGCAAAGCAAAAACAAACCAAACCCAAAAGCAACCCTACGCTAACCAAAACAAACAAAAGCAAAGCAGAAAGGAAAACCTAATCTAACTATATACAAGACAAGAGCTAAAAACAACTCAAGATTGGAAATAATGCTTTAGATACTGCCCATTGACAGGCAATGGGATATCCTCTCCAGTGAGAGTTTTGAAACAGAAAGCATTATCTCCCAAAATTTCTGAAATCTAGTAAGGACCAAGCCAAAGTTTATCAAATTTTCCATGCTCCCCCTTATGGTCGTGGGCTTTATCCCAATAAAGAACCAAGTCAGAAATCCTAAGAGCTTTAATCTTGGCTCTTTTATCAAACCATCTCTTGACAACCCCCTGATGTTTAGCAAAGTTTTCTAGGGCTTCGTTACTCTTTTCCTCAAGGTGTAATAATTCAGTAAGTATAGCCTCACGTTTATTCCCCTCATCATAATATTCATTAATGAACTGCAAGATGGGGATCTTTAACTGAATGGGAAACACAGGCTCTAATCCATAAACCTGGTGATAGGGTGATATTCCTATGGAAGTCTTATGTCTGGTGCGATCTACCCAAAGAGAAAATCTAAGTTGGGTATTCCAATCCTTCGGATTTCTTTCTAACAATTTGCAGATAACAGTTAGGAGATTTTTGTTGGATGACTCAGCTAACCGATTTCCCTGAGGGTAATAGTTGGATACAAATTTAACGATAATCCCATGATTGAAAGCCCAATTAGAAAGATTTAATGATGAAAATGCAGAACCATTATCACAAACCAAAGATACAGGACACCCAAAATGATTCATGATACTTGATTCGATGAAGTTAATAACTACCTTTGAAGTGCATTGCTTGCAAGCAAGAGCCTCAATCAATTGTGTAAAATAATCAGTGACAGTAAGGATATACCTGTGTCCTGTGGAGGAATGTAGATTGATTGGACCTATGAAGTCCATTCCCCACTGTGCAAAGGGTTTTACCTCGAATACTGGTTGGAGTTTGAGTGTTGCATACTTCTCTCTAGTGGCCGCAGTCTGACACACATGACAAGTTTGGACATGGTTGTGTGTATCTTTGAATAGTGTAGGCCAATAGTAACCAACTCTCAAAATCTAGTTTGTTATGGAAGGTGTTGATCCATGGCCTGTACCATATCTGTCGTGAAACTACAACATCACTTTTTCAGACTCTGCCTTTCCTAGGCACCTCAAATAAACACCCTCATGATTTTTCTTATACAGGAAAACTCTTTTCAACATGAAACTATCACTCTTTAAGTGCAATGCCATTCTTTGTACTAAATTGAGATGATCAGGGCATCTCTGGGTTAGGAGGTAATGAACAATATCATCATACCACTCTCCAAGAGAACATCCTCTAAATTATAACTCTGAGCTATAAGGTCAGGGCCTGTCTCTGCCATTGTCTATGTAAGCCCTTGCCCTCTTACCAACTTCATGGGTTGAATTTCCATATCATACTCTTGTAACATTGTTACCCACTTGGCTTTGCATTCCCCCAACTCATTCTACATCAATAACAACTTAATCATATGATCAAGAACTATTGCAAAGATTTTGTTTCTGAGGATATAATGCCTGAATTTCTTTATAGCTCTGCCTAAGGCATAGGCCTACTTTTCCACACATGGGTATCTCAACTCTACATCCTTCAATGGTGCACTCATGAATGCTATGGGATGCTCATTTCCTTGATCCAACTTTTGAGTTAACATAGCAGGACAAGAATTATTAGAGGAAAATGAATATATATAGAATGGTTTAGCATAGTCTAGACTTACCAAAACAAGAGCTTCAGCAATAGCCCTCTTTATCTTTGCAAATGCTTCTTTTGCCTCTGCATTCCATTCAACTTTGGCCTCCTGCTTTAACATTGCATTCAGTGGCTTAACTATTTATGTGAACCCAATGATGAACTTCCTTACAAAGTTGATCTTGCCAAAGAATGATATCATTTCTTTTTTATTGGCAGGCAGTGGGATCTTAAGAATGGCTTCTATGCATTCTGGATCAATGGCAATTCTCTTTTCAGAGAGAACATGCCCCAACAATTTACCTTCTGCTACTCCAAAGATGCATTTCTTTAGGTTGAGAGATATCCCAAACTCTCTACATTTCTAAAAAACTTTGCATAAATCTGAGATATGATCACCTCTCTTCTTGGAAAAGACCGTTAGATCATCCATATAAATGATTATGAACTTACCAATTATGTCTTTAAAGGCAATGTCCATAGCTCGTTGGAATGTTGCTCCAGTGTTAATCAAGCCAAAGGGCATCCTCCTGTAAGCAAAAGTGCCCCACTTGGTGGTGAAAGCAGTCCTGTGCTTGTCCTCATACTACACCATGACCTGGTTGTATCCTAAATAACCATCTAAGAAGAACATCATTTGAGATCCATTGACGATTTGGAGCAGTTCATCCAGTGAGGGTACCAGATAATTATCTTTTTCAGATGCCCTGTTTAGGTTCTTGAAATCCACACATAGCCGAATTTCACCATTTTTCTTTCTTACTGGAACCAGGTTTGCAACCCAAGTAGAATTTTTGACTAGGAATATTATCCTTGTAGACAACAGTTTCTACACTTCCTTCTATATTATGGGTTCCAATAAAGCATTGATGGGTCTTTGCCTCTGTCTGAAAGGCTTTATTCCTGGATTGAGAGGAATAGTGTGGGTTATGATTGATGTATCATAAGTCTTTACGTCTTCATAACTCCAGGCTATCACATCTGGATATCTATGTAGTGCATTGATGATTCCTTGCCTTTCTTTAGGAGTGCATACTTTACCAATAAAGACATTTTTGACATCCTCCTGAGATCCCATATTATATTTGTCACACTGTCCACTAATAGAATCTTTCCTGGTATCCTATTCCCAATCTCTGATCTTGTCCAGATCAAAGATCCTCTCTAGTTGCACCATTACCTTGAGAATTGTGTTGGTCTTCAGATTAATTACCCCTTCCAAGTCCATCTTAGCTTCTTGAAGTTCAGTTTCATCAATTATTTGAGAAGCAAAGACATCAGTACTAGTAATAAAATCTAAGATATGCTTGTCATCTTCAAATACCTAGAAGTTAGTGATATTATCAGGTACTAAGGGTACTAGGGTCGGCTCCACAATAAACTTCTTTAGTTCTGAAAGAGACAGAGGCTGCAAGGTACTTGCCACTTGAGCAAGAGAATCAACTGTCTGGTTCTTATTTCATGGAATCAACTGAATGTTGAAGGCATCAAATCCTTCAATGAGGGCCCACACTCTGTGTCTATAGTTGGTCATTCTCTTGTCATGACAAGAGTATTGTCTCCTAACTTGCTTGACTACTAACTAAGAATCTCCAAACACTTGCAAGATTTTAACTTTTTTCTTCAATTCCATTAACATTCCATGCACCAAGGCTTCATATTCTGCTACATTATTCGTATAGTGGAATTGAAGTCTATGAGTAGGAAAAAATGTCTTACCTCTTGGGATAATTAGCTCAAAACCTGCCCCAGCTTCATTCTTTGATTTGGACCCATTGAATCTTAAAGTCCAACAACCAACAACTGCAGAGTTCCCTACCTTTTCACTTGCATTGTTACTACCGGATGGATCTTCAGAAGGCACTACTCTTTTCCCTTTGGGATATTTTTTGACATTTCAGATATCAATTTTGGCTACAGGAGTGGGGTTGATACGTTTATGTATTTGTTCCACTGCAACCTGACATAGGCAATAGTCCAATTCTGAATGAGAGGCATTATGTACCCTGCACCAATTGGAAAAAAATAGTTCTCCAAAGTTCATTCTCCTTCCCAACTGAAGTTGATCTTGAATGCACTTATGAATGAAATCTTGAAAATTATCTAGCAAACCAAGTTGACTATCTTCTAGGTCATGATCATTTTCATCTGGTTCAATCAGGATTTTAGTACTACTATATTTTGATGTAAGGTAAATAGGTGTTATGTGGAACATAAGAACTTCCTCCATATCTGGCTCTTCAAGAGGAGCAACATGCATATAGTTACCCATATTTACTTCTGATACTAGAATATCAGTAGAAGTTTTCTGATATTCTGTAATCATGTACTTCATTCTGGGTTCTCTTTCAATCCTAATTTGGTTTGGCACTCCCTTCTAGGGAAGCCACATATGGGAGTGATTAGTCGAAACATACACATTCAAGGCCCTGGTGAAGTCTCTTCCTAGAATTAGGCCATAAGCGTCAAGTATGTTAGCTACATGTATATTGATAACCTGTTGAATCCTAGGATCAGAAGCAACTTGCATATGAATCATATTTAATTCTCCTACAACATTGACTTTAGTCCTATCCAATTGTGTGACTTTCTTCTGCAAGTCAGCAGGGGAAATACCCATAGCTCTACATACATTGAAAGGCATAACATTGGTTGAAGCACCAGAATCCAGCAGACAATTATGTAGATTCTTACCGAATATTCAAACAAAAATCAAGAATGGAGGTGTGTCTGTCTTCCCTTGAAATAGAGTTAAGGGAGTATCTACTTGAGCAACTTGAGATTTGTCCTTTTCTTTCCCAGTATCTCTAGGGGGCATATGGACTTGATTATGAGTCTAATTTTGTCTTCCTAGTGATTGATAACTAGATACTCTATTGACATTCTTGCTAACTGATTTATCTTTTGACATGGAATTTGCATTATAAGATCCTAAGACTGCATTCCTAATGGATGGAACTCTTAACAACTCGAATGCAGATAGATTTACGTTTAATTTTTGGAGTTCTTCAAAAACATACGTGGCCAATTGTTCTTCATTTAAATCAGTAGGAGTCTCCCTCAAGTATTCCACCATCTTTTCCTTATTTGCATCAAAATTTCTCCCTTTTGGTACATCAACATGTCCTGGATCTTGAGATAAATATTGCTTGGACACCTGAGGAAGTGATGGATTATTGCTAGCATTAGGGTCTAGAGGCATGTTGAAATTATTCGGTGGAATGGAAGTAGTAAAGGGGCCTCCAGCCTGTGGGTGCCTGTGTGGCAAGTCCCTCAAGTCATACTTCTTGACAAGCCTCTAGAAGGTCTACACTTCTTCAATGTAAGCTTTCTCTTTGACATAAGTCTCTTCTTCATCTCTAGGACCATCATCATTCACTTGACTCTCATCTAATAACTGTCATTTCATCCCCATTGCATACCTGGTCTGCCTCTTCCTCCAACTGGTCAGATTCCTCTTCAGGTACATTCTCCTTACTTTGAGGAAAAGGAGCATGGTTCAGCACCAACACCAGTGAATCATAAGGATTGGATGGTACTATTTCTTGACTACTTGCATTGCTCTCCACTTTGTACTGAAATATTGAGGCTGCTATTTTGAATTCTTGACAGTCTAACTCAGAATGCCAAATAGTCTTGTGGAGCCTACACCACCCTAATAAAGTAGCCTTGGCTAGATATACACCACTAGGAGGCTCCTCTTGATTAACTGGTTGATTGGAAGACTGATTGACAGGTTGACTAACTTGTTGATCCAATGGGGTGGGGACTCCTCCATTGTTGGGCCCTATGTTCCAAGTCCTGTTATGTCCTGATTGTTGCCTTCTATCGAACCCTTGTCCACCACCTCTGTCAAAGTTCTGGCTTGAGGGTTGTCCTTTATCATAGTTCTATCTTCTGTCATTATTATACCCTCAGTCATTATTAAATCCCCTTTCATTGTTGTAACCTCTATCCTGGTTATATCCTCTTTCATTATTGTATCCTCTATCATTATTGTATCCTCGGTCCTAACGTTGCCCTCTATCAAAGTGTTGTCCTTATGGATTCTCTATGCCCTGATTGGATTGCATATTTCTCTGAGCAGCTTGCAACTGACTGTTCTAGTTCCTCAAGTAAGTCACCTCTATATTCAACTTCTTTATTTGTTTAGACAATTCATCCAGTCTCTCCTTGTAAGGATTACTATATGGAGGTTGATTCACATTATTCTGGGAATACCCTACTGCAACATTGGCATTTAACGACTGGTTCAAGACTTCAAAATTTTGCAGGTATGAAGGATAACTAGCCTAAGGCAGGATATGCAGAGGTTGATTCACATTTTCCTTAGGGTAACTAATTGTGGATGAGACTTGTCCCACAGGAGGTCCTAGGTGAGGGACCAGAGGCAACTGAGGTATTGGATTCATGATTGGAGTATGGTTTGCCAGAGCCTGGTTGAGAGTTGGAACTTGTCTAGGGTGAGCAACGGGTCCTAACGAGGGTAGAGGTCCAGACAGATGTTGCCTCAAATTAGTACTAAATTTCATAGCCTTTGCATATGCATCAAGTAGACTAGCAGGAGGATTATTACTCCACTTCATAAAGGTAGTTGTCAAACTATCAAGTCCTTCATAATAAACTTCTAGAGTAGTGGGTTCATCAACAACATAAGGGGCCTGTAGTCTAGTATAAGCACGATGAAACCTATTGTTGAAAGATCCTATAGGCTCATTGACCTCCCTTTTAACATTCGTGAACTAACGGTAGAGCTCATTGGAACAAATGAGAATTCAAAACTTCTGCAAAAAAGCATCCTCTGGCTCATTCCAATGCTCGATAGACCCAGCCGAAAAATGGTTGTATCAATAGAATGCATCTTCCCCTAGTGAATAAGGAAATAATCTACAAGCTACATCCTCATGGTTTATCCCTCTATCCTTAAGGCTAGTCTGAAAGATCCTGATGTGTTCCTCAGCGGTCCTATTTGGATCATTGACATGGGATTTTGAACATAAGTGTTTAGGGTTTTTGGGCATGACATTATAAATGGAAAAACTTAATGGAGATGGGTTGGTTGCTAGGAAAGCCATTGGTAGAGGTGGGGGTGGTAATGGCTGATTTATGACTGGCTCAGGTTGTGGACTGGGAATTCCCTAAGACTCAGATGAACCTAATGAAGATGGGGATGATGGAGATGAGGGAGGTGGATGGGATGATGATGACTCTCCCCTTCTATTGGTCCTTCTAGACCTAGTGGGGTCTGGTAATTTTTGAAATTCCTCCTCTCCTGGAGTAGATATTGTTCTTCTTCTGAATCTTTCAGGAGAGATGGCATTCAAAAATTGATCCAGCTTGCTTATTCAGGACCTCCTTCTAGCACCAATCTATTGATGATGTTTTCTGCACAGCAACAACTTAGATAGAATATAATATCCTATCTCACTTGAAAATTAAATCTCTATCAGCAAGCCTCAAGAGATAACCCCAAGGTCTCTAATGTCAGGTCTTGACAATGCATGAACAACCCAGTGATAAATGTGAAAATGCTAGTAATCATAGTGGGACCTTACTACAAGAAAAATACTAAATCTCAATTTATCAGATCTAACAATGTGATGATACTTCAATTCAAAATCTGACTCAATGTTAAAGAAATAACGAAAGACTAGGGCTTTAAAGAGATTTCTAAATCTAATACTACTCCTAAGATTAACAATGCAAATGAGAAATATTGAAATGGACCAATCTCTCAAAACTAATTTCCACTCAACCCAAATTGATTTTCAATCTCACAGAAAATAGTGCAATCTTCTAAGGTG
The DNA here is from genome assembly GCA_007258455.2 of Sequoia sempervirens. Lineage (NCBI taxonomy): Eukaryota > Viridiplantae > Streptophyta > Pinopsida > Cupressales > Cupressaceae > Sequoia > Sequoia sempervirens. The sequence continues at coordinate 406,518,794 of VDFB02000003.1, forward strand.
TTAAGATTTTCAAATCATGAACATTCATTCAAACAACCCTATCACAATTGAAATGAACAAATCCTCACAATTGAACTAAGCACAATGAATATGAAGTCTAGGCTAACTTTGCAAGGCAACTAACAATTAGTTGGTTGCAAAAAGTATGGACTAAGGGATTGTTGCAACACTTCAAGTATCAAATCACAAAAATTATTGAATCGAATCTAATCCAAATATTAACCTCCTCAGAGAAATTTTAAAGATGGAATAACAAGAACCATGCAAGACAAGAGAATACAAGTATGGCACCAAATCACAATGTCATTTCTTACATTCAAATTGTCCACTTTAGTAACAATTCTAGCTTTTTGTTACAATATTTGCTTAAGAATACCTACTCACTATCTTGCCCTACTTAATTCACTTCTATCTATTTTTCTCTATTCTACTTCTATCTTCTAACCGTTACAAATGTGGCAAAATTCCCAATATATAGAATCCCCCAAAAACCCGTCGGCCCAACAAGAGTTTCGCAATATTAATTAGGCACCACCAGTCGACTAAGAGAAATTCAAATGAAATAAAGGAATGCATTAAATCCATGAACTATACATAGGTAATCCTAGGATTCCCAATGTATCCAGACCAATGTAGGGTAGGATAATGGGGAAGCACAAATCTCGATGTAGTTGGGCATTAACTGCCTTCCCCTTTGTCTTTATTCCGATCCATCCTTTCATGGAATTTTAAGAGCTCCCCATCCAAGTCGGCCACAGGTGGCAAAGGAAGAACCCTAAGTCATCTTTCAATTGATGCAATCTCCTCCCTTGATTGTTTTACTGACCTATCCCAATCCACATTATAAGTTAGGTATTTGTCAATGACAACAATGTACATGGCCGCATCATCTAACTGGTGCTCAAAAATGGAATCATCATTAATTGAGGCATAAACATCATGCCACCACTTCCTCCATTGCTCCAAACTCAAATAATTGGGAGAAATCTTCCTTCTCCCCATCATTATCTCAAAAAAGGCAATGGATCCATTGTACACACCAGCTAGGGTATCATCAATCTGCCTTCTCTATTTGTAAATCTTTTTCAAAACCTTCAACATAATCTGCAATGCTTCAAACCACTCCCAAGGTTCAGTAGCTCTGGAGGAAGGAAGAATCCTATCACTTACCAACCTATCCCTAGTATACTCTATGATAGTTCTGGTTTTCTACAGCAAAAGATCCATATCTTCCCTATCCTGTGCCAACACCACCTTCAACTAATCAGTTGCCATGATAACATCCTTTCCAATTGACAAAATCTCCTTGATAGCCTCATTACCCTTGGTTCGCACCCCTTGCAACCAATTTGTAGTGGCAAGAGTGGAATCCTTCATCTTTTCAAGCTCAGTAATGGTCTCCTGAGGTGAAGACCTTGCATCAGAAACTGGGGAATTAATAGATTGCGGGGGCTTCATCAAATCCTCCAAGCATTTCTTGAGATTCTCATTTTCTTTCTTTAGCTCCTGCTTGGTCTTTATTTCCTTCCTCAACCTGCCCAAGATGATTGCACTAGAACCCTGGTAATCCTCAATATCCTACTCAAAGGATGTAGGCCCAAGATTGAAAGTCTAAACATTATAATCTTTTCCAGCCACATCATCTCTATTTTTATCTAGAGCAGGGGTTGCAATGTGAACCCTGTTATGAGCTTCATCTCTTTCAATCCTTGAGATCACCCTATCCTTCTTCTTACCTTTGTATTTTCCAATCTTGGCTAGTAGTGCATCCCAATTCGGTGGATATCTTCCATAACAACTTGTTTTCTCCTTATCTCCTTGTCCAACCAACCAGGGATAGTGGATTCCAATTGCACCTCAACCTATTTTTCCTCTTCTTTTTGACCTTTAGGTGCTTCCTCACTCAAATTTTTCTTATCAGGAGTCTCATCTATCTTGCTTTCCTTTTCCTCAGCATGCTCTTCCTCTTGTTCAGGTGATGGATCCTCCACTGTTTCCTCTACTTTTGGAGGTGACTTAACCTCCTTGGTTCCAACAGGTGACTTGACATAAGACACCAAAGGAAACTGCATTACCTTTTCAATTTATGCCTCTACACTATGAAGATCACCCTCATGAAATTCTTCTCCTTCAGTGTTTGGATGATCCTCAACATATTCTGACTCACCTAGTTTTTTTGAGCTTTATGAGCGGAAGGCACATCATCATGTTGATCCTCATGAGAAACCACTAGAGGGAGATCAACCTTGGGCACACTATCCCTAGGAGAAGGAGTCCTAGACCTCCTTGTATACACCTTGGCCTTCTCCTCTGAACTTTCAACATTTACCACTGGTGGGGTAACTTCTTCCCCTCCTACCTTGGAGCTTAGCTTCTCTAACAATTTTATGATTCTCCTCCTTTTGGGTATAGGATCGTCAACCTCAAGATTCTTTCCTTCAGCCTCTTTCTACTTAGACTTCCTAGTCCTTGGTCTCTTCTTGGTCTTTGGCTTTCTCTATTCTTCTGCTTCCTGGGCCTCTGTTTCTTGAACACCTTTTATCTTGACTTTGAAAGGAGAATCCAACTTACCCTTACCCTTAGGATCCTACTCAGTAGATTCTTAAGAGGTGGAGTGGGGATCCAAATCTTCCATTAGTGCATAGGTGCACTATACACCATTATTTTCTAGCTCCCATAGCTTATGCTTTAGCCACATCCTAGTAAATTTGATAACAGGATCCACTAGTTGTTTTAATTTGGTTTTTTCCTCCTCCAACCAATCCACATCACCAATTGGTATGTCTCTTATGCCATCATAAGCATGATCCTAGATCAAGTTTCCATCATCTTCCAATTTATCAGGAACTGCCTTTACATTATACAATCAAACTGACTCAACTTGAAGCCGAGAGAATTTATTCTTTCTGACCTCAAATTCATCACTGAAATTGGCCTAGTAGTCCTCCAAATTCACCTTATGTCTATACTTTTTGCCGACCTTCTTTTTAGCTTCTCCTGTAATATCAAATCTACACTTCTTGGAGTGGAAAGACAAGCCATGAGTACTCATTTCTTCTTCTAAAGCTTGGGAAGAACCAATTGAAGGACAAGCCTCTCCAGTACCAATCCTCAAGGGGAAGTCTCCACCAAAACCAGTCTTATGCTTGTCTCTTTTGACAATGACATCAAAGTCACAGATCTGCCTAGTGACCTCCAACAATAGAATGTGATCGGTAGGGTATCTTGGAAGTAAGTATGGAGCTCTCTGGCAACCATCAATCCAAATGTAGGAGAAAGTTGGGAACTGAATAAACCATGCCCAATATTTCTTGATGAGTTCCTTAGCCTGGTCCGAAATCTTGACATGCTCTACACCTTGAAGCAATCTAGTGATATGCATGGTGAATATATCATTCACCCTCCTATAGCTCAAACCTCCCAAGTGTTACTGAGGGAAAACCTCGTAGATAATATCTTGTCCAAAAGTACCCCTTGTACTCAATCCTTTATAGGGGTGGAATCTTGCAAGTGCGTAGACCAAATATGAAGTCATTGTGAAGGTCTTTGTTTGCAACACATTAGAAAATTGTTCATGAATTACTCCACTAATGACCCCTGCCCAATGGTAGTTAATCTTCTCTTGCTCCATCCTCACAATCACATGGCACATCCAATTCTCAAAAATGCCAGCATTCTTCAATCCAACCACCCTACTGAGAAGGGTGATGGCATCATAATACTCCTTGAACTTTTCTCTGAATAACTGCTTAGGAAACTTGGAGTAGCGTGAATTGGGCTTCTCCAACCAGGAATTGATAAACTATTTTGACTTTACAATTTTTTCATCGTAGAACTCCTGAGCTGCCTTCATGTTGAATCCCATCACATGAGACCTATCGAGCATATCAAAGGTTTGGGCAATGTAGACAAGGTTGAGATTTGCTACAACTCTCCCTTGAGGACCAATAATTCTCTATGTGTCCTGATTATAGTGCCTGGCACACTCGAGGACCAGCTCATAACACTACACCGTAGAAGGGAAACCAACATGTGACAAGCCTGATTCCATCATCCTTCTAGACACAAAAGGAGAATCCTCTGCTGCCATTTTTCCTTTAAATTCTTCATAATCCCAGAGGCCAACATTTGTATCAGTCACTTCTGACCAGACATAAGTGATTTTACTATCAGGGATCTTGCTCTTACTATCCATTTTAATCCTCTTTGCATTAGCAATTGAGGACCCAGCTGCTGCCTTGCTAGATTTAGCCTGCACTCAACATGGAAATCATAATAAAAACCACAAGAAAGGGAATGTTAATCCATAAGAACATTGTTAGAATAAGCCTCATATAGTCAAGGTGTTATTAAAACTCATATAAATTTTTTTTGATAAACTTTGGGTTTTAGAACCATCTGAGGAATCCGAGCGAGGGAGGAATTTTGAGAAATTCCAGACAAGACAGATTCTAGCGAAATAATAAATAAATCACCTAAAATCAATTAAATGTAATCATTTTCCATCAATAAACCACATAGGAGATCATAAGATAGCATGAATAAATCATAAAATGCATCATAAATCATTAATAAATCATGCCATTCCACACTTCCTTAAATTTCATCAAATTTTAGGAAAATCCGCTAGAGATGGATTTCCGCAAAGGTAGAGACTCTTTGTAAATCTAGAAAAAATAGGGAACCAAGGACTTCAGGAAAATCTGGAGTCAACATAAATCTGCAGATAAGGTAAAATTCTAAAAGCAATTCAGATTCCAGGAACTCAAAGGAAATCGGGAAAACGACAGAGATCAGGAAAATCCAGGGTTTACGGAAATCCGCAGAGTATATGAAACTCTGAAAATGACAGTGAATTTTGGAAAAGCAGATGAGATCGGGAAAATACACCAGAGACAGATTGTCCTAAGGGAACAAAAAATCCTGGATTGAGGCTGAAACCCGAATTGTGACACGAAACCACGACCTCACCCATAACATCAAACTGATCATGAATTTCAAAGATTAAAGCCTAGGTCAAGCTTAATATGGGCCTTCTATAGATTCTCTCAACATTCTAAGCCAATTCGAGAGCACACTCAAGATTAAAACACTTCAAATGCTAATTCTTGACTAGGGGATTATTCACGACTCTCAAGTGAGTCACATCAGAATGCAAATAGACAAAGGACCTTAATATTCACTTGGGAGGTGGTAAATAAAATAATGTTGTGTAACCCTAATCATGAAAATGCCCAAATAATGCAGAGAATTAAACCCAAATAATCCCAGTAAGATCAGAGCTTATCCGCAACCATCAATTAAAAGCAAGGAGATTGAGAACATACCATTGTAAAGCCCAAATCGGTCCCAAAAACAGCGAGTGTGAATAGCATGGTGTCCACAAAGAACACGGGCCTGAATACACAATAAATCACCACTAAATCGATCAATTCAAGCCCAAATGTCACAAATTGGATCAAAAGCTCAAAGAAAAAAAATCTAAGGATGCAATCCTCAACTCAAATGATGGAAAATAATAAGCATGATGGTATAAAAGATCCCAAAAAACAAGTTAAATACATCCTTCAAAGCACGTACGAAGGCATAAATGCACCTGACAAGACAATCAGAAAACCTGGGAATCTGACAATAGGGCGCAATCCAGAAAAATCCGGTCCGAGTAGAAATCCATGAATACCGAAAATATCCAAACAACAATGTCCAGCTGGAGACCAAGCAGGATCTGGGAAAATCTGACCAGGTTAGAAAATCCCGAACCCGAGTAAAAACTCAAATTTATCCAGAACCAAAGATCTTCAATGAATAACTCAAGGGAGACACTTAGGCAATCAAAATAAACATTTTACAACATGGAAAAGTAAGATAAAACCTCAAAAATAAAGGGCCAAGAAACCAAATCCAAAGCGAAAAAGGGTCCCTGCTTCCAATGGGGCATGTGTGCAACAACTACACAACAGTTCTTAGCTAGGTTATCTAGGTTTTTAGCTTGGAGCACTCATCATCCTTCATCAAAGTGGATCACTCATCAACATTCATCAACATATATCAATCTTGCATCATAGGAATTGGGAAAGGGCCAATTTTCATATCAAATTGGCACCAATTCCCCCATGGGATCATGAGTTTGCTAGTTTAATTAGGATTCAATCTCTATTTTGTTGTTTTTATTGTGTTCTTTATTATTTATTTTCCTAATTTGAACTTGGTAAATGGATGGGAATCAAGTTCCATTAGAACTAGCAACTACAGTTGGAGAGGGATTTGAAGAGATTATAGAGGCTGATTATTTTTCTTAGCAAAAATTCCACTATATCTCTCACTTATCTGATTTATACTTGATTTTTTAACTCACTATTTTTTTCTTAGACAAAAAATGTACGAGATGAATTGTGTTTGCAACAGCCAACAAGTGCAAGTTGTTAATGTTATGTGTTCAAGAGATTGTGATTAGTATTCTATTATGGTATTTACTATTCAGTCCCTATTTTTCTCTCTAATAAATCTGATATTTATTTACAATTTGGGGTTTTAAATTGAAACATTAGGTTTGATGCAAGGAAGTTTCTCCAAAGCATTCAAAACAAGCGTATTGTGTTTGTGGGTGATTCTATTGGAAGGAACCAGTGGGAATCCATGGTTTGCATGTTGGCTGAAGCAATTTATGATAAGACTTGGATATATCAAGTGAATGGGAATCCCATCTCAAAGCACATGGGATATTTGTCTTTCTGATTTGAAGATTACAAAGCACATGGGATATTTGTATTTTTGATTTGAAGATTAAACCACACTGTAGAGTATTATAGGGCACCATTTTTGGTTTACCAGGGCCGCCCTCCAGTATGGTCTCCTCCTGAAATTTGAATGGCTTTGAAGATTGATAAAAAGGACTATACATCAAATCTTTGGGATAATGGAGACATTCTTGTCTTTAACATAGGACATTTGTGAACTATGTGAAGACCGTAAGATGGTGTTTGTTTCATTTTGTATGGCAATAAAGAAACGTTTTTAATCTATTTATGAGAGCTTTTTATGACAAAGACAGTTATTTTGGCAGGGGGTGTTATTTCCAGGAGGGGAATACTGTGAACATTAAGATGGATATGGAAACTGCATTTGGGAAATCAATGAGCACTTGGGTTGAATGGGTTCATCAACATGTTGATTCTGAAAAAACTCATGTTTTCTTGCATACCTATTCCCCTATTCATCTTAGGTATTGTTTTTGTTGTCACTACTGTAAATTTTAAGGAATGTAAGCTTTGCTAGCAAATACTACCAATAGAAAATCATGTGCTACATAAGCTAAAAAAAATTTCAATTATGTATGTGTTCATCAATTCAGATAGTGAGTTGTCTCCATCTCATAAAATATAATCTTCTTTTGGAGTACTTAGTGTGCCTTTATTGCATTGTAGAAACTATATATTTTTCCTAAGATAGTTTGTCTCTAGTGCCATGTAGGAACTCATTTTTTGTTTGTTGGTATTATGTTGATTCTCCTTAGTTTTCCTTTTCTTGGTTAACCACAAGTGAGCTGTGAGGTTTAGTGCTTTTGCAAAAATCCTTTGTTATCTTTACAACTCAAGCCCTTGGACTGACTAATTCTATTCGATAACTTTGTTTGGTCAGTTTCCACTGCGTTTAATTCTCTTGTACAATACGTTCTAGAAATTCATCCAAAATATTATATCTCTAGTTCTTTCTTGTGTTGAAATGCAAGGATGGGATGTGGAAGACTGGAGGAAAGTGTCATGAAGAAACTTGGCCAAACCTAAATTCTTCTTCTTCTTAGAGTGATCCATGGAAAAAACGAATCATATTTGAAGCAATCCAATACCTTCAGGACAAGAAGACTATACACACTTTGAATATAACTTACTCAACACAAATGAGGAAAGACAGTCTTCCCTCAATATATCATGTAGCAAAAGGAAATGGACCAGGCCCAATGAAAAGACAAGATTGCAACTATTAGTGTCTACCAGGTGTGCCAAACCAATGGAATCATCTTATTTACAACTACTTTATTGCTAGAGGGTATGGAGATTTGGGTACAAGAGTAAGCAAAAAGTAACTTTACATTAATCAGTAGCTTGTAATTGAGATTTCATTCATCTATTCCCATTGAAAAGTGGTTGAGTTGGCATTCTTTATGCAAATTAAATAATTCTTAAAGTGGTGGAATGGGAGAACATTAATCAATCATAAAAATAATTTGCAAAAATTTGCACCTTGGATCGAAGAAAGGTAGCTGCTTATAGCAGTTAAGACTCAGTCAGGGTATTTTGAGAAGCATGATAGTCTATCTAGCCCTTAGTGCTATCTATAAGGCTGGGCTCAATCATTGCACAGGTTTGCAGTTAAATACCAACAATGTATTATGTTCTACCTTTCTAAACCATTTACCTATACAGTTTTAGAAAATGTGTTGGAAGAATAAAATCCATGGCTAACAATTCACTACATATAATGTGGTATTATTCCTTATATGATATTCAATTTGGGTGTCACCCCTACTAGGAAGGTTAGGAGTTTGCACTAGGCAGCCATTGAAATCCAGTATGCATGTGGACAACTACAAGTGTACAATAATTTTATCAAAGATTTTAGTTCAGTAATAAACTGTGAGAAAATAAGGGATCAGGAGGTATTACTTGTACAAAAAAAAATCAATTCTAAATTGTAGGGCAATAAATTGTACCAAACTTATTGACATTCTTTTTCTATCTCCATCATTAACACTACTTTTGGTTTAAACAAACAATGGAAGACTCCAAGTGGTATTTCTACCAGATCAAAAGCAAAGGCAGACTCTGGAGCAACAAAGAACTCTCAAGGGAAAAAAACATTTTAAATGGACAAGAGAGCATAATAGTTTTTAGGATATTGTGGATGGATCTTAAAAAACCATCCTGGAATGCCTCAGCTCCCCTGGTAATTAATGAAGATTATGTCTTGGAATATCATGGGACTTAATAGTCCCCACAAGCAAGATGTTCTACGCTATTTTATCAGAGATTACAAGCCTAATATACTTCTTATTTAGGAGATGAAAATGTCTAAGGAAAAAGTTGAAAAGTTGAAACTATTTCAGCATTGTAGTACTCATGGAAACAACTCAAATGGTGCTTCAGGAGGTATTGCTACTTTTTGGAATTGTCACATAATCAAAGGGGATCCAATTTTGGAAGGTACGAACCATATTGCTACTAGATTCACACATATTAGGGATAATTTCAGTTGGATCCAATTGAACATCTATGCCCCCAATGGAAAAGGTCTTAGAAAATCCTTTTGGATGGAGCTGGCTTCCTTCAAGAGGATTTTTGATAGAGAGTCTTGGGTTGTTATGGGTGACTTTAATATGCCCTTAATGAATGAAGAAAAATTTGGAGGTTCCCAAATCAATGAGGAGAGCAAAGATGATCTTCAGAGTTTCATTGACAACTAGGGGTTGATTGATCTAGATTTACTTGGAGATTCCTTTACCTAGTCGAATCGCATAAAGGGGATGGATCTTATACAGGTCAGACTCGACAGATCTTTAGTTTCTAATCATTGGTTTTTTTTTTATTACTATTCTCTTAAAGCTCTCTCTAGGATTGGATCTGATCACTTCCCTATTAGTTTTATTGTGGATCCTATAAAAAAGAAGAAAAATATCCCTTTCAGAGTTGAAAAAATGTGGATTTATCATCCTGCTTTCCAAGAGGAAATTAGGAAATGGTGGAACATAAGTATCTTTGATACAACTATGTTTAGAATATCTAAAAAATTAAGGGAAGTTAAATGTAACTTGAAAAAATGGAAAAAAGAGTCCTTTGGGAACATCTTCAGGATCAAATTTGATCTTCAGATGGATCTGGGGGAGATTCAATGTAAAATCCAAAAGGAGGGATATGTGAATGATACTAAGGAAAGAGAAAATAAGCTTCTCAGTAAGTTACATGACATTATCAGAAAGGAAGAGGAGTTCTAGAGGAAAAGATCTAGAGCTTTATGGCTATCTACAGGTGAAAAAAATACTAGGTACTTTCATCTATTGGCCTCAAAACACAGAGCTGCCAATAGAATATCTCAGATTGATGTGAATGGTACGAGGTATGAGGAGGAGGAGGACATTAGAAATCATCTTGTTTTATTCTTTAAAAATCTTCTTTCTAAAAATGATGAAAATAACCAAAATGATCAGGATCATTTAATTGAGGCTATACCTAAAGTTATCAATCAGGAAAATAACTCTATGCTGTCTCCTATTCCTACCAATGAGGAAGTCAAGAAGGTTATTTTCTCTTTTGATGGGAGTAAAGCTTCGGGTCTGGATGGTTTCACTTTGTTTTTCTTCCAATGGTTTTGGGAGATTGTTGGAGATGATGTAGTGAATGTTGTTAAAGAATTTTTTGGATCTAGAAATCTCTTAAAAGAACTGAATGCCACTTTCTCGGTTCTAATCCCTAAGAAACCTAGGGTGATGAACTTTGAGACTTTCAGATCCATAAGCCTCTGTAACTCGATCTATAAAATCATTTCGAAGGTTCTGACTTCAAGATTCTTAATTCTCTTGCCTACTTTGATTTCACCTCAACAAAATGGATTTGTCCCTGGAAGAAAAAACCTTGACTCTATTGTTTTTGTGCATGAGAATATCCATTCCTTGGTTGAATCTAAGACTGAAGGCTTTTTGTTAAAGCTTGATATCTTAAAAGCCTATGACAAAGTTGACTAGATTTTCTTATTTAAAATTTTAAAGGCTTTCGAATTTTGCAACAGGGTTCTTCAAATGGTGGAACAACTAGTGTCTATTGCTTCTATTTTTGTTTTGGTGAATGAATCTCCTACGAATTTCTTCCGAAGCTCCAAAGGTCTAAGACATGGTGATCCTATTTCTCCTATTTTATTTACTATCATGGCTGAAAGTCTTGGAAGAAATTTGAAAAGGTTGATTGACAATAGATCCCTTCTTGGTCTCAATCCTTCCTCAAGTAACTCGGTTTGTTCTCATCAACAATTTGTTGATGTTACAATACTTTTGGGTAAATCCTCAGACTCGAAAGGAAAAAATTTGAAATATCTACTCGATAAATATGGGAGAGCATCTGGACATCTAATTAATAATAAAAAAAGTTCTCTTTTCTTCTTCAACACCCCAGCTCATAGGAAGACTAAAATAGCCAGAATCCTTGGTTGTAGGGTGGATTCTTTGCTTGGCACCTATCTTGGCTTATCCTTAAGCCTTAAACCCCCTAAATTGTTTTGGATTTATCTGGTCGATAGGTTTAGCAAGAAGCTTGCTGGTTGGAAAGGAGCTCTACTAAGTCAAGCGGATAAACTTCAACTCCTTAAAGCGTCTCTTCAGAACTTGTCGATCTATGCTCTAAGCCTCTTTAAGATTCCTACTAAGTTTGCGGATGCTATAGAAAAGATTCAAAAAAGATTTCTTTGGTCGGGGGTTGAAGAAAAGAAAAGACTACCTTTAATAGGTTGGGAACTTGTGTGTAGACCGAAAAAAGCCAAAGGATTAGGTCTTAGAAGAATCCGAACAGTTAACAAGATTCTTCTAGCAAAACAAATTTGGAGAATTTTTTCATCTTTAGGCGAATGGATTGATATCCTAGCTAGTAAATATCTAGAGAGAAATAGGTCTCTTATAATGCTGAAGGAACCCCATTTTCTTCCCAGAGGTTCAACCTGCTGGAATAATCTGATCATTGGGAAAAAAATTATTGACTCTGGAATAGGGTGGCAAGTTAGAAGTGGAAACCAAACTAGATTCTAGGAGGATAGATGGTTGTTTAAGGAGCCCCTAATAAAAATTAACTCCTTTAGTGGATGGGCAGAGAATTGCAAAGCTCATTTTGGTTCTTTTGTGAAAGACTATAGAGTGAATGGAAAATGGGTTGATCTGTGCAGTATCAGTCAGGCTCTTGCTCCTATTCAGTTTTATTTGTTGGCCGTTAGAATTTTCTTTGATCAGTTGGATGATCATCTTGTCTGGAATGATGAACCCTTGGGTAACTTTTCTGTTTCGTCTGCCTTTGCTATGGTTACTTCTTCTGAGGGTTCTCCTCCCTTTTGGTCGAAGGCTTGGCTCAAACATTTGATCCCTAAAATCAACATTTTTTTTCTGGATCCTTCTCCAAAATAAGGTTCTTACGGTTGATAACCTTTGAAAACACAGATTTCAAATACCTAATAGATGTTTTCTTTGTAAGATGGAGGCAGAGTAAATGCGTCATTTGTTCCTTCATTGTCCTTTAGCTGGCTCAGTCTGGGAAAAAATAATCAGTTATTGGCAACTTTCATGGGTTTTTCCCTCATCTATTGAAGACTTCTTCCTTCAATCGAAAGCCCCGACTCACAATCCTATTCTCTGGTTCTTATGGGATTTCTCTTTCCCTCATGTCGCTTGGGGTATTTGGAAAGAACGCAACAATAGAATTTACAGAGATAAAGAGGCTCCGGTGGACATTTTTTTTGATAAAATTATCAAGTTCATGAAAGAAAATGTCATTGATATCTCCTAGAAGGTTAGCAATTCTGAGAAAGTGGTCCATTCATCATACGATCTTATTGTTGCCAAGGAATGGAATATAAGTCTTGATTTTCCTTGCGCCCCTAAAAAAGTTAAAAAGGATAGAGAGGGTGACCGTTGGTCTTTTCCGCCTAATGGATGGGTCAAAGCTAACTTTGATGGTGTGGCTAAAGGTAATCTGGGGGCGGCGGGTTGTGGTGGAGTCATAAGGGACTCCTTTGACAACTTTCTAAGAGCAATGACTACTCCCCTAGGTTCCCAAACCAATCACCTGGCCGAGGCTACTGGAGCTTTTTATATAATAAATTTGGCCCAAAGTCTTGATTTTAAAAACCTTTGGCTTGAAGGAGATTCCAAAAAAATTATTGACTGTCTTCTTGGAAAGTCCCCCCCCCCTTGTGGACTATAAAATCATGTCCATTGATGATGCCATCTCGACTTTAGCTAAGTTTGACAACATGAAGATTTCACATGCTTATAGAGAAGCCAATGCCGTAGAGGATTTTTTTTGCTAATGAAGGGGTTAGGAGTAATGAACAGAGCACTTGGCTAAATTTTAGTGATCTAAGTGTTAATGTCTAGGCTTTATTGAGTTATGATGAATCACATGGACAAGAGGCGTGTCATTTCATTAATGAGGACATGATGGAATTATCACATCACAATCATTAGATTGTATGGGACTAAGCTTAGTTGCTTAGTCTGCAAGGTGGTCTGGCATGCTTTGTGGTTCTTAGATTTGGCGGGACCAGTTATAGGAAAGTTCTCATCTTTTTCTACTCCACTGTGCATGCCAAGATGGGTGAAGATAGGAAAAGAATTGAGCCGAACAACTTTGAGATGCACACTAGAAATGTTAAGGCTTGGGAAAAAGTTAAAAGAGGGGGTTTACTTCTTTTTTTGGAGAAACTCCATGGTTCTAATCAGAAGGCTATGGATCTTTTTGAAAAAAAAATGGGATAATGGGGCTCTTACCCTTTTTGGTAGGAAAGTTGAGCTCAATGAAGATCTTATAGCTGAAGTGACATGAATGTCTACTGATGGGAAAAAAATTTTCAGGGATAGGGTTTTCTCAGATGAAGTCGTCATCAGATTTCCAAAAAAAGAAGAGACTGAATTTGGTGAAAATTTGTAATAGCTACTTTGAAGTCGACACCATAAAAACTCTTTGGAGAAAGGTTCTTTGGGTTATCATGGAGTACATAACTATGGATGGTCGCTTCACCAAGGTATATGGTTATCACTTTACCTTGCTCAATCACTTCCGCTATAAGGTCAGGGTTTCTTTCCCCTACTATCTTCTCTGTTCTTTGAGAAAAAGCTTGGATGACCACAAGAAAAACCCTATAAGATTCCCTATTTTGCATACTGGCCTAATTGGATTAATTATTGAACATTATCAAAAATGCCCATCCCTACTAATTTGGAAGCCTCCCCTGATTCTGAGGATGATGATACTGAACCCAGTTGCTCAGAGTTTTTTCCTAATTTAAGTTCGACTAGAATGATCCTATGCTTGCCCGTTGTGCAAACTGGTAAGATTTCCCCTAACCCATTTACTGTGAAAGCTCGCACTGTGCCTAAACAGGGAAGCCCTTCCCTTAAAACTATAAGTATTGATAAGAATCCTCTAGCTAAAAACCTAGTCTCGTACTTTGAAGATTCTCCTAAATCTAAGGAGTCTGGTGCTAACATTTCTGAGCCTTATGTTGTCCCGTCATTGGATAGAAATGCTAAAACTGGTTCCCATGCTACTCCTAACCCTGCTAATACCTATTGCAACACTGATAGAGATCCCTTTGTGGATTTTTTGGGTCTAGCTAGAAATAATGTTGATAACCATTTCAAACTTTTGGAATGGGATTTTCATGAAATTAATGAGTTAAAGATAAAAAATTGGGCCCTTCAAAGCAAATTGGAAGAATTGGGTGTTAAGGTTGCGGCACTTGATAAGAAAGAGTTGGAATGAAGAGATCTCAGTGTCAGCATTGATACCCAGTACCAAGCTGGTAAGGACATAAATGTTGAATTTGAATTAGAGAAAATGAAAAATACTGTCAAAATTATTGCCGAGCAAAACAACCGTATGGCCAGACACAACACCATCATCATCAATGCCATGACTAAGAAATTGGACAAAGCTCAATAGGGATCTCTGGTGGTTGATCTGGAGGAAATTATTGAAAGAAATTAGGAGGAGGATGCTGGCATTTCCAAGAGAACTAGGGCCAATTTGAAGAGGAAGGCTCCTCCCACTCCGCAAATGATTCAAATCTTTAAGAAGGGCGTTCATGATATGAAAAACCTGGAGGCGGAGACAGTGTCTATCCTAAAGACTCTGGGTTGATTCCGGTTGGTCTTTTGTTGGCTCTTCTGCTGACCTTTTTTGTTTGACCTTTCTAGTCTTTTGCGGGTGGCTGCTACTTGTTCTGGTCTTTTCCTTTTGTGCAGCCGGTTTTGTCTGCTGGACTTTTCTGTCCTTTCTTTTCTATTATAAACTTTGTGGTTTTGGGTCCCTGTAAAACCCGTTTTACCCTTTATCAAAAACATTACTTCTGGTTTTATGTTATATGTTTTGTTATCAAAATCAGTATATGTTGAACCAAGACCTCCTCCACCACCAAAGGGAATACCTGCATATAGTAAAATCAAGATAGATATTTGTAGATCATTTCCTGAATTTTCATAGCTATGTTTAATCTTTATGATGCTTTATCCATTACCAACATGCATAATTGATGAATCTCTTCAATTTTTTAAAATTTTCCTAAGTCAAAACTGTTCTGCTAGTCTTTGACAGGAACTTCGCTACCCTGCAGCTGTTGTTATACTTGGTTGCCTATAGATAGCAGGGGCAGCCCACTCAACCTCATTATAATTAGGCAGTAAGGTCGAATGGCCAATCCTTAATAGTGTGAGCAAGACTGGTGAGGTTACCTATGGAATCATACACAAACTCCCAAAGAGGACAAGTGTTCAATAGAAATGCAAACGTTACATTGATTTCCATGAGTCTCATCACTAGAGACATGGCCCCATTGCCTCCACCGGCGTATTGAAAACTCCTCAGTTTTCCGTCTCTACCCACACTCGCATAAACATTCAGTCTCCTCGAACGATCAAAGTAACGATCTCCTACTGAACTTCTATTAGAGGGCATCGGAGCATTGAGCATCATGTTAACCATATGCGGTTTCAGAATCGCAGGTTGCCGAAGGCGGTCAATGTGATCCATAAATCTAACCAAGTCCACAGCATTTCCTGTCCAGCCCGCCATTGAGTCGAGAGTTCGGTAATCCACGATGTCGTAGCTGCCATTGACATAACCTTGGCCTGGAAATATGGAAAGCAGGAGGTTGTCGACGCCGTCAAAGCCATGATAGTGAACCTCATTTTGTGCCATACGTTCTTCGTGGGATTCTGCCAGTCCCAGCCTACTGAGACCCAGTGGAATGAAAATATGTTTCTGCATATAATTTGCATATGTCATTCCTATGAGTTTCTCAATGACTCTTCCAAGAATAGAATAACCCAAAGTGGAGTAGTGCATGGCAGACCCAGGCTCGAAATCCAGAGGTACGTACTTCGTGTAACGAATGGCGTCATAGACTGTAGGAGGCGCAGGGTGGCCCAGAGCATGTGATGCATACAGAGCCACTGGGAGTATGAAAACATTGCGCTCTGGTAAGCTGTCATTCCACCCTCCACAGTGTTGCAGCATATGTTGTACTGTAATGTTGTATATTTGTGGGTCGACCATAGCACCTCTTGGAGGTGACAGGTTGTTGAGAAAAGTTAAGGGTTTTTCCTCCAGACTGAGCCGCCCTTCTTGTGTTAAAAACCTTAAGAAATCAATGTACTGTGCATTTTGAGTCTAAGTTATGCTTACTATATACTGATCAGCTTTTGTTAGAGTACCTGAATAAGTTTGGAGATGCTGTTGTATCTCATAATGTGGCGGGTCGTGAGTAACTCGCAATTTTGTAAATTGGCGACTCCAAATGCTTTGAAATATTTGAGATGACCATCTTTCGCCACAACCAACTGAGCTCCTGGAATGTTGCCGTAGGCCATCAATTTTTTCATCAGTGGATCAAATTTTTCCATTTCATTGGAAGATGACGATGTTGCCTTGTACGCCACCATGAGCAGAAATAATAGCAAGAGCCTCTTAAACATGTACACTGCCATGTTGGTGTTTCCAGATTTTGCTTGGGTTTATTCTCCTTGCATGATTACGTTATTTATATTGAACTGCCCCTGGTCTCGTGCACCCATGGTCAATTTGGAATATAAGAACTTGGAGTGTGGACAAAGCAAACTCCATGTGGACAAAGATAATGAGGTCAACTTCAATAATCAATAATAAGAATGGTTTGGTCAGCACGCGGACCATCTAGATACGGTTGGAATGGCTTTACATGACAATCAATTTGTTACAGTGCTTTCCTTCCGTCTTCTTAAATACAAATTCAAAATGGTTTTGATTTCTGTGTTCTTCACGTCGCTACTATAATGTTTTCAAATATTGACAATCCGCCGACAAAGCGTTCACACAGTTCTTTATGTTTTAATGTTTGACCCGAAGGGCAGCGCAGAGATTTGTGAGGGCTCTCATCGGATTTTAATAATAATTAATTTATATTCTTTGTTCTGGTTTGGCTGTTTTTTGTTTTGACTAGTTAGAAGATATCATAAATAATATTCAGATAGTATACTATTATTATGATAGGGATTAATAATACGTGTTGTCGTGCACATGTTTTGACATTTAAGTGTAGGAAGACTTTTAAAAAAAATAAAATAGATTAATTAGTAAGCATATCAGCTGAAATCTTATTTATTTGTACATTTTTTTAATAGTTTTAAAATTTATATTTCATCTAACAAATATAATGGTTTTTATAAATGTGGTTATTATAAGTATTTACACGAGAATTAGTTTTTATGAAATTTATGACAAGTTCATTATTTTTGTAGTAACTTTATTTCGTTATAATATAATTTGAGTATTATCACATTCAAGTAACGATTTTAAGGTTCTTTTTATAAAACTTCAAAGTTATGTGTATTTTGTAAGCAAATTTTAAATAATTTTTGGTATTCGACATTCATTTTTATAGCTTTAAAGAGGACAATTGTTGCAAGCAACATTCTTTTGATCTATACATGTCTTTAGTATAACAGTATACTATTCATATTTATATCATGAACTTAGTATCATGTCTTTCATTTTCTTTGGTCCTAGATGCACTAATAGTATTACAAAAGACTAGCACTCTCGAATTGAATTTACCCTCCTATGTAGCAATACAAGTGCCTACTTTGGTCACCTCCTATACAAAGGTATAACTACTTGTCTAATATTATATTTCTTGTCTATCATAGATAACTTATCTTCCTTTTGTACTACTAACATTTTAACTTTATTTTTTTACATATAATTTTTTGGATAAGCTAAAATTTTATTTATGTGATATTTTTTAATATATTATTAACAAAAGTGGATTTTTGATAGGGCCCAAAACATTTTACAATGGACATCCAATCATATTTGAAATTCCCAAAGAGCTAACAACCATAAAATAACCTTCCACGAGAGGTGGAGAATGTCATTACAAATAAATAGACCAACAAGAAAGGAATAATAATAACAACCAACATCAAAACAACATATATGACATCCGTTAAATCCATTTATAAGATACCATTCTTTGTGAACAAGGCCTAGGTGATCCTATCAAATCTAATAGCCCAAATTAATCACAACATTGTCATTTTGAAGTAGTTAGGCCCTTCTCCTCTTACTTGTGCCCTCAACCCCAAAATTCTTCTTCCTCTTTAGAAAACTATCATATAGCATAGAAATATTAACTAAATTATTAATATTAAAATTACTTAGTTGAATAACCTTGTCTAAAAAATTATTTAATATGTCTTTCTTATTTTCAAGTATTAGCATCCTCTCCTTTGAGTTCATCCACTCATTACATTTTCCTTAGGTAAAACTTATTAATTTGAGTTTCTAAATTAGTCATCCTTACTTTTAATCCTTTATTCTTCATTGTAAACCATTTTATAATACATTGTTATAAGTTATAATTATCCTCTAAATATTCAATACTTGGTACAAGCACTTCTAGATCCAAGAGGGACTTACAACCAAAATCACTATTAACAACACTCTTATCCTCAACCACATTCAATTTCATAAGTCTCTCATCAACCTAGTTACTTTTCCTCTAATAGAAGACAACAATTCCCTCACATAATGCCACCTATCCTAAAGGAATTTTCCCTTTTTCCTTTTCATAATAGGATCCATATCTACCCCTAGGAGTCCACCAAAAATTTTAGCCATCCTAATAGCCTAACATAGGGGTTTGACTATTGTGATTTTCTTGTAACCACCTTAGTGCAAAGAAAATTATTTCTCCTTGAATGATTCAAGACATAAAGTTTAGAAGAGACCTTTTTCAAGCATTGCAACCCTAGGGTTAGACTACAAGATGGTAACCTTGGGTTTTTTAATACAAAAATGAAACCTCAATGTAGAGGGAGATTGGATTTATGTAGCACAACATAAAACTCAAACAACCCAATAGACATTAACAAATAGAAAGTAACACTAACAATTTTAATGAGAGAAAGAAATGAAAATTTTAATATGTGGTGATGTTGAGAGAATCAACTTCAATCATCATGAGAGACATTAGGCTTTGTGGAAAGATAAATACTATAAAAGGAAACCTTTGTTTAAGTAACATTATTGGATTTGTTTCCCAATATCCCAACATAAGTCGTAACAAAGTTATTATCACTATCTCTAATTATGCACCCCTCTCCAATAAGAAATAAATTTAATTTTGTATCCCCTTAGTTTAATTTTATTGCGAAAGTAGACTTAAGGAAAGCCCATATAGCTCAAATTTTCTCAAAATAAGCTTAATATTTTCACGAGTTTGAGAATTTATAGTAGTTCCTCAATCATTAATAATTGTTAATTCCTCATTCAAAGAGAGTGTATAGATTCACATGATTTAACTATAAGAAATTTATCCACAATAGAATTAAAATAGTTAAGTTCCATTTAAAGCCAAGTTTTCTTTCCACCCATGAAAATTTAAGCATTTCTTTCTACATAGAAACCCAAAATATGAAGTAGATTTAAATTTTAGATATCCATAATAAGAGGATGAGAAAAATGAGGAGACCAACCCAAGATAAAATCAAGTATAGAACTAGGGATAATCCTTGACTAGTTCAAACTTTCTGAGTAGGAATAAATGATGTGCCTAACAAAAGGGAAACCCATAAAAGATAGAAGAATCATTTTAAATCATCCTCTAAAGACCACACCTATTGGGAATCATGAAACCTCTTTTAGCCAAATTTTCCAATGTAATAATTGAAACGAAAGAAAAGGATGGTGGATCTTCCATAAAATGGAAAATGTGTGAGAAGGGGATATATGCCAAAGAAAAAAGGGGGTGTCCATATAATCACAAATCCACTTTTTCCATGTTCATTAGGAAAAGGCATAGTGCCACAAATTATTATATTTGACTTACAACCCTTAAGGCGAGTCAACCCTAGGTTTTGGAAATTATGCACTCCCTTGGCTTCCTTATTACAAAAATGACTAAACAACAGTTTTGGGAGAAAAATAAAAGGGTTCTACTAATAAAACCTATGAGATCTAACACTTGGAATATGAAGTATTATGATAACACTATCAAAAATAACAATTAACCAGTAGATCTAAGAAGGATAGGATGGTGTTTACCTGGATCCAAAAGTTGGTTTTAGGCTTTGTTGAAGGGAATATTCACTCAGGGGTGAATGAGTCTTTGACCAGGGGTCTAAAAATTATTTTTATAATCCTTAGATCTTGGATCTAAGCTTCTGATTCCACTAGGTTTCACTATCTGAAAGTTGGAAATAAAAATTATAGGTGATTTTCTGTCTTGATAACTTTGATGACAAATTTGAAAACTTTGCAAACTTGCACTTGTGATCAAATTTCAATCCTTCTTCACCTGCAAATCTACACACGGAAAGAGAGCTAGATTTTTTTTATATATTTTGAGGATAGGGGTTTGCCTTGGCCAAACCCCGATTTGGTAATTATACCTTGATAATGAAATAATGAAAAAATAAAAGAATTGATGAATGAACAAAGCTTTTTACACCTCACCAAACCCTTTAATGGTTGCCTTTAGAGGACTAAAGTATAACACATATTTCTAAGGATTGGATCTTTCATCAAATGGCTTGATTGCTTGATAGATTTTTATGCTTGAATACTTGCTTGAAACTTGAAACCTACATCACAATGTTAGCTCTAAAAACATGCATGAATACACATAAATATTTACATCATGATAGGATCTTGAATGCTACAATAATGACTGATAAATTTTCTCTCTAATGCTCTTGACAATAATATTTTCTCTTGTGAAGTTCACGTCTAGCTTGTTAGATTTGAATTGATAAAAAGACCTTTTATTTATATGTGTTTCCTTAATTACTCAACAATTAAACACCACAAGCTGACCTTTGAAATTTGAATTTAGATCATTAAAATCCACCAAAAACATATTAAAAATGGGATCCAAGACTTAAGGAGGAAACATTTTCCCTTGGGCGAATGGCTCATAGGTCCTAAACCTAGGACACACATTTTTCAAGATGTGTAATTAAGTGTAGGAATTGATTTATGTGGCTTTCCCTTTCAGAAAATGAAATTAATTAGGCTTGTGAATGCATAATTGAGCCAATTAAAGGCTTAATTAAGTCCAATTAATTAAGGGAATGCAAACATAGTGTGAAAATGTAAGGGTGTACATTTTTCAACACTACAATAATTATTTTTTGACATACTATCCATCAAAATAAATTCACCTTAGGCATCAAGGATTTGAGCCAAAAAAAAATCTTCTCACTAAAATTGAAATACAAAGAGGAATCAACACACACAAGGATTACCTTTTTCCTTTTGAAAATACGACAAAGACCAATTTTAATATTACTATGATAAATCATGAGGATTAATTCCCTCATCACACAAAGGTTAGGGCCATCAATTCGTGTTTAAATATAGTAATTATATACATTCATTCCCTAAGCCTAATAGAATTCTAGGAAAGTGAAGTTATAATGGAAAGGAAAGCTTTCTATATTGAAAAATCAACTAAGGATCCTTTTCATCTCATTCAATCATGCCTCATATATGGTACTCCTGACAAGTGGCTTAATTGGTAGCATAGAACCATCATTTCCTACAAGCTTGACATGATCCATTTATCACTTCCTTGTTTTAGTATCCCCTTGATTAAATTATTTGTCCCATCAAGATCTAGTGGAAAATATATAATATGTGGAGTATTGAAAAGGATTAGCTTTTTCCTTTTGAAGAAAGGACAAAGGATGATTTTAATATTATTATGACAAATCATGACGATTCATTCCCTCATCACATGAAGGGTGGGGATGTCATTTCATGTTTAAATTTGGTAATTATATCCATTGATTTCCCAAGCCTAATAGATCTTTGGGAAAGTGAAATTATAATGGAAAGGAAAGATTTGTAAATTGGCATATCAACTAAGGATCCATTTCATCTCATTCTATCCAACCTTAAGTAAAATACTCCTGAACAGTGGCTTTATTGGTAGCCTAGAACCATAATTTCATATAAGCTTCACATGAGCCATTTATCACCTCCTTGTAGCAGCCCCTTCATCAAATTTTTGTCTTGCATTTTGAACTCCATTCATTCTACCCATTATGTTGAGCTTTATGCTAAGGTCCCTCTTTTGTCCCTATTAATTCTCCTTGCTACCATAATGGGGGGACCAAAAAAAAGATCTAAACCTCTATCTTGTGTCTCATTTAAAAAAATGTCGAACTATGGAATTTTTTTGAGGAAGTCATCCTCACCTCTTTTTTAAGCTATGTCAGGTCATGACGATAATCTCACCTCAAAATTCTATAATTCTTGGAATGTGGGAAAATTTGAGGTCAATGGTGTGCATTTTGATGTTATGACTATCCTAATTGCAAAGGCCACAAGCCTTCAATGCAAATGTCTTATGGTTGCAAAAAACTAAAATAGGAAGTACTATAAATTCAAAGACAAGATTTTTGAGGAAGGAAAAAAGGTTTTGCATCTGCAAAATGGTTTCAACAAGGATAAATTTCCTACCCCTTACAACCTAGTATGTATTCATCTGATTTGTTATTCACTCTCGAGGGTAGATACACTACTATTAATGGCTATCACTTTCCATTATTAAACTATGTTCATCACAAATATTGGATAAATGTTCCTTTTTTCTACTTTCTTCCCTCATGGCTTGTGTTACCAAAGGAGCCTCTCCACCCATGCACCAAGGCTTAATCTATTCCCTTTACAAATTTGCACATGATGCTACCCCCTAGCCTAATCTCTCTCCCATGACTTCCCTTGAGACATTACAACTCATTGAAAATCCTCTATATTCTTTCCAAACAACCCTCCTATTGAGCTCTAAAGAAAAACCTGCGAAAGGGGTTCCTTTACTTCCCCAAATCTACCTTCTAGGGTGGTGATGAAGATTTTTGTACCCTAAAAAAAATACTTACTTATCCACCTCTTAAGATTGTAAAAAAGTTGAAGGTGGAGCCCCCTAGCTCTATTACTATCAAAATTGGGGATTACCTAGAGCCTTGCATTTTGGGTATGAATAGTAGTGTATGCAAAAATAATGAAGGAAATATTTATATTAAAGGGAAAAATTTAGAGTTTGACAATGGATATGGCTAACTCAGATGATGACTTCCTTCCCGAGTGTCAAGAAGATAGTCAAGAATACATTGAGCTAGAGGAAAAAGATGAGGTTTTTATTGTTGATGAGGAAAGGGAGATTAGTGGTGATGAGGATTTCTCAGGAGAAAATAGAAACGAGAGGTCAGAAGAACCAAATTTGAGGAGGATGGAAATAATAACCTAAATGTTGAGATTGAGGAAATGGAAAATGCTAAGGACACCCACATTGACCCCACCCATAATATGGAAGAAAATGAAAAAAAGGCTACTAGTCCCCTGAAGGATGGTCCTAAAGGATATGGTGAGGAAATCAAAAGAAGGATGGAGGACCTTGAATAAGGTGTTGGAAAAATATCTATGGTGGTAGATGGGATCATGCAACATGGCATCTTTGGAATGATTTCTGGGAAGTCTAAAGTCAGAAAATATAAAAAGGAAAACTGGGCAAGAGTTGGAGGACATGACCCTAAGTACCTCGATTGCAAAATTTGTTAGTGCTAAACATTGGAGGATGAAAATGAACCTACTCAAGGCTAATTGGGAGATCATATCCTCTTCTAAAAAGCGATGGTTCTATTTTTTGTTCCTATTGTTACTATTTTGGTGTTGTTTTTTTTGTCTTTGTTGTTTCATAGTTGTACTAGCCTACATTCTTGCTTTAATTTTATGGACACTATATGAGGTCTATGTGCCTCCTTTTGATTTATTTTGGATGGATGGAATTTATGGCCTTTTGATCTTTGTTTTTTTTGCTTAAACCATTGGGTTCAGGGGCCCTTCCCCTACCTTTATTATAAAAAATGCACACAATTTCATTTTCTCAATAAAATTGACATATATGAAATCATTTAAACTAATTTATAAAGTTAGTAGCCACCATTTGACCCTAATGATTGAGGGAAGAAGTCAAAAAGGCTTCCAAGTCTTCTCATCCTCACCAAACTCCCATTAATTAGTCACCAAGGAACCAAAATAATTTTTTTAAGATCGAACCTAAGAAAGAGCATGCTTATAAAGAATAGACGATAGATTTATCAAGCCAAGAATCATCCAAAATATTATTAATAGTCACATTTCCTACCTTCCAAATTGATTCCTTTCCTAGTAAAGGCTCAAACCTAAAAAAATTATTCCAAATAGAAGACCCTATGGGAGAAAAGTCCATAGTGATAAACTCATATTATTAATTTTCATAAAGATAATTATCTTTCACAATTTTAATCCAACCCTTGTCCTCATTCATAAATTTTCATTTGATCTTATCCATAAGATCTTTATTACAGTGTTTTATTCTCCTAAGACCAAAACCATCGTGTGATTTTGGTAGGTAGACCTTGTCCCAAGAAATTAGAGAAAGTATCTAAGTTTCCTTCACCTCTAACAATAATAATATTATTTGAATCTTTTCCACTCTATTCACCATATATCTAGGAATCTTAAATAGAGAAATAAGATAAATGGGTATTCTCTCAAGAGAAATTTTTAGTAATTATAATTTTCCAACTTGAATCAACATACCACCTTTCCATCCAACAAAATTTATATCTAAAACCTTTCAAGGAAACTATTATATCAAAAGATTTCTACATAAGAATAATGGAATATTGATGCAATCAAAGGAGGACCTGTAACATAAATAAACACAATATCATCCAACAAAACAACTATTAGATCACCAAACCCTCAAGTTCACACTATCTCAACCATTTCACTCAGTTTCCTTGTAGCATTAGAAAACAACTTAATCAGCTAAAACTTCTCAATGACGTTCTTTCAAACCAAAACCTAACCCATTTTAGGGACCCATCAAGGCACTCAATAACATACCAACAAATCACAATAGACTTCTTTTGAACAATTTCTCCAAATCTAGTTTTTCACGCTTTCTAGGCCTTAAATTATGCCTCTTTTTCAAAGAGACTTGTCTCTAAACTTTTTCAAACCCTCTCAAACCTTGTGGGAAGCAATTCACATGTACTCAAACCCATAAATCCACATTTTTTTGTTAGAGAGTTGTTCACCAAAGCCCCTAATCCAAAAACCCTCCTTTTAAGCCAAGTAACCCTAGGGCTTATTGAAAAACACCCATCCAATAATCCCACAAACCTATCAACACTTCAAATAGGTCCAAAATAGCCTAAACACACTAAATTAAATCACAAAAAACACTACCAAAACACAAAAATCACTTTTGCTTATCAAAATCTCACTTTTCCTCATGGTAAACACCAATTTCACACTAGGGCTTCATGCCCAACACAACTCCCAGGCCTCATCTACACTCACAAGACTCCCATCTACCTAAAACTAATTAATTATTCCCATTCAATTGAGTAACATTACTGACAGAAGGTGGAATGGGTTTATAACATGTTTGAAACTACAAACCCTCAAAGAACCCTATGTCAGACTTGGTTCAAGAGATTTAGAGATAAAATGCACCAAATTTGATGAGAAGCCTTCAAAATGAATTCAAGAGAGAGTTAAAACAATTTAATATGCTATTCCAAAATAGTTTGAATCAAAGAGATACTGTGTGGGCCATACAGTTATTGCTAACTTTAGAAAATATAGAATTTTGAGGAAAAATAGAGTTTTATTTTTTCAAACACCTAATAACCATAAAAATGACTTATTTAACATTAAAATGGTCATATTGACCTTGTTTAGACAAAAAATCCCAAAATCTAAAGCCTAGACCTTAACAACTTGGATTGACAAATTTTAGTCAATGGTGCCCTTGCACCATACACCGCAACTTTGAAGTTTTCCAAGTCCCTTGGAAAAGAGGCTATAACCTATCCTTCTTTGTGCTCTTTAGATCTTTGACCTTCTTGATCACTGTCCTCAGGTTCGCCTTGCCTTTCCTTTTCACTATCCTTGTCTTCCTTGATATTGCCTTCATTTTTTTCTTGCTCCAACTGTCCTTTCTATACTGTGGGGTGTTTCTCAACTTTCCTATCAACAAATATTGTTGTCACATCTCCCTTTCCATTTGTACTCACACTTACAATAGCTGTCATCACTTGTTTCTCAGCTTCTTGCTTATTCCACTATCCAATACTCATGTCATTTTCTTCTTTCTTACTATCAAACTTGTCAACAACTATACTAGGGTGAACCCACAAAAGTGGTTTACAATTGGAGTGAGGAAGGAAAAGATGAAAAAAATGACCCCATGCCAAAAAAAATAATTTTTGGGGTTTGAGTGAACTAATAGGTTTGAACGAACCAAAAGAGGGTTCACTAGAACCTAGGTTCGAGCGGACCCATTCAATGCAAGTTCCCACTATCTTTCCAAAAAACTTAATGAAAACCCCTTTTTGAAAGGGGGTTCAAATGGACCTTAGTTCACTAGAACCCCTAGGGGTTTGCTAGAACCCCCTAGTTTGAGCGAACCCCCCTTTTCCCACCTTTCTACTCTCTAGCACAAAAAAAAAAGAAGTTTTTCCCTTTGAAGCTCAGTTTGAGGATGAAAATGGAGGAGACTTCACAAACCCAACTGGGATCAGGTAGTCCTTGGAATGAGCTATCCAACAACTATATTTTTTATATGTTTTGGTTTTATTATGTATTTTTCTTTTAGTTTTATTAAACATAGGTTTTTCACTGAAAATCAAGCTCTTTGTTCTACACGTGTAAAAATAGCATATTATAAAAAAAATTGAAAAATATGAGTGCACCAGATATTTAAGTCCTTGGTCCAACCAAAAATAATAATTGAATTTCGATACATACAAAAAAAGTTATGCATTATACAGTCCACCTATGTCTGAATTGTAATTGGTTTGACTTTGAAACTTGATTAAAGAAAAAATATTCAATAAAAAATAATCTAACCAATTGGAAGCACTAGATATCAGAGTTATAAATCTAAATTCAAAAGAATTAGAATTTTATCCTACATGGAAAAAAGGTTATGTGTTATATGGTGAGCATCACTCCTTAAAAATGTTGTATTTTGAAAATAACTAGTTTTTGAAGGAGATGGAAAAAGAAGTGCAATCTGATTCCAAAAATTTTGAAAAAAAAAATATTTAGAATCTATAGACAAAATGTCACAAAATCACTAGTTCGCATCATCTTTAAATTCCTCATAGTTTAGCCGCTATAGGTGCCCGAAAGTGAAGATTTAGTTAGAAAAAATTATTTCAGTATCCAGTTTGGCAAAAAATTATAAACTAGTATTGTGGGATCACCCACCATCACATTTACTAGCCTCTATTAGACCTGCAACTATCTTTTCCTTTGTACCAACAACCTTACAATCCTCTGTCCCATCATCATTACAAACCTTTTTCCTCTCATTCACTATTTTTTCAATTCCATCATCCCTTGACTATATTTTTACCTCTTTCTCTATTACAGGGCACATAACTATCCCAACCATGATGCCATCACTCTTTCCTTTCCTTTCCAAAGGATCTTCCACCTTACACTACACTTTACCAATCTAAGACTCATTCCCATCAAATTTATTTTTCCACATGAAGACACTCTTCTTCTCTAATGTCTACAAATCATATTTTCTTCCTCTATCTATTGTCCAATCTTTATCATACCTTGAATTGGCTGCCAAACTTTTATTCTTTCCTTCTTCAACATTCACATATTCCTTTCTCCCTAGCATGTTAATCTCACCTTGTTCTTTTTTCTCCCCAACCAATGGAGTTAGAATGAACTCTCTCCCGTCCTTTTCAATTGTGTATGTATTTTTCCTTCCATTGTACAAGGCTGACCTATCAAACTACCAGAGCCTTCCTAGCAACATATTGAAACAATTCATGGGTAATATATCACTAGTTCTTATCCTTATATTGACCAATCTGAAACTCCACTATAACTTGTTCACTCACAACCATAGACTGATGATCACTAACCCATGATACCTTATATGGATTTTCTCTAGGAACTTTCTCCAAATGCAATTTATCCACCATTTCACTAGATACAATGTTATCAGTACAACCTGAATCAACTATCACTTTACATACCTTGTTTTTTACATCTGCAGGTTGTGCTAAATAATGCTCTTCTTTGAAGCAACTCTCTCTCTTTTATTGTCTTCAAGATTTGATTCTTCATCATCAACATCTCACCTTTTTCAGGAGCAACACAAAGTGTATTGGAGTTTGAACTTTCAACTTCATCTTCTTGAACTATTTGGGATCTCCTATCATTCTTATTTTCTCCACCACTAGATGTTGAACCAAGTTTCTCAGGGCACTTCCAAGCAGGATGACCATATTCTCGACAATGATAACACCTACCTAGAAAAGTATTATAATTCCTTCCACCTCCCAACCTACCCCTTGTACCTCTATAACCCCCTCTAAAATCTACAACTTGTTCATCTCTTTTGCTTGGTTCTTCTTGATTTTCATTTTATTGTCTTGGAGTAGAGAAAGATCCTCTTCCTCTAATTGTGTTGCCTCTTCCTCTAACTATTTTCTCTTCAACCTTCAATGCCATTTGATAACATTCATCCACACTACTAGGATTTTTCAAAGCCAACTCATCCTGTATGTTCATTCTCAAACCACCCAAGTACCTAGCAATCCTTTGATCTTCATTTTCATTGTGGTTAGATCTCATACTTAATCTGTAAAATTCATCAGTGTATTCATTTACATCTATTTCCTTTTTCCTTAAACTTTGCAATCTCTTAAACATTTGAATTGAATAATCTAAATTGAGAAACTTACCTTTTAACTTACCTACCGTCTTGTCCCATGCCACAATATTAGACTTGCCTTACTTATTTTTTTTTATTGTAGATAATCCTACCATACAAGTGCATGAAATTTTAACTAAGTTCTTTTTTTGCAATCTTGACTCCTAGTTCCTTTGGAATGTCCTCACACTCAAAATAATTATCCAAATATGATATCCAATCTAACAACTCTTCTTCATTCAAATTTCCTCCAAAATTTTGAACATCTATTTTCACCTTGTAATTGTCACTTTTAACTACCTTCAACAACTTGGCCATTCTCTAATCTTCTAGATCAACTTCTTCTTTAACATCTTCAAACTCTTCCTTGTCTTCATCATCCTCTGAATCACTACTTTCAACTGCATCTCTTCTCTTATTAGTTTCTAAGGCTGCCAACCTTTCTCTCAATTCTCTAATCTCTTTAATGTACTAACTTCTCAAGTAATTCACCTCTCTTTCCACATTATTTCCTTTTGGAGGCATCTTCAAAATCTTGCCTCTTCACCTTCCAATCTCTCTTTCAAGATCTGTAACTTTCTTTCACAAAGATCTTGTACCTTTAATCTAATACCACTTGATGCAATCAGGGGAGGACCCCCAACACAACTCAACACAATATCATCCAACAAAACAACTATCAGATCACCAAACCCTCAAGTTCACACTATCTCAACCATTACACTTAGTTCCTTGTAGCATTGGAAAACAACTTAATCGAGTAAAACTTCTTAGTGACATTCTTTCAAATCAAAAACTTACCCATTTCAAGGACCCATCAAGGCACTAAATAACATACTAACAACTCACAATAGACTTACATTGAACAATTTCTCCAAATCTGATTTTTCATGCTTTCTATGCCTCAAATTAGGCCACTTTTTCAAAGAGACTTGTCTCTAAACTTATCCAAACCCTCTGAAACCTTGTGGGAAGCAATTCACATGTACTCAAACCCAATAATCCACAAGTTTTTGTCAAAGATTCATTCACCAATGCCACTAATCCAATTACCCTCATTTTAAGCCAAATAACCCTAGGGCTTATTGAAAAACACCCATCCAATACTCCCACAAACCTATAAACACTTCAAACAGGTCCAAAATATCCTGCACACACTCAATTCAATCACAAACAATGCTTCCCCAACACAAAACTCACTTTTGCTTATCAAAACCTCACTTTTCCTCATGGAAAACACCAATTTCACACTAGGGCTTCATGCCCAACAAAAATTCTCTCAGGCCTCCCCTACACTCACAAGACTCCCATTCACCTACAACTAATTAATTATTCCCATTCCACTAAGTAAAATTACTGAGAGAAGGTGGAATGGGTTTATAACATGTTTGTAACTACAAACCCTCAAGGAATCATGTTTTAGACCCGGTTCAAGAGATTTAGAGATAAAATGCACCAAATTTGATGAGAAGCCTTCAAAATGAATTAAAAAAAGAGTTAAAATTTTTTACTATGCTATTCCAAAACAATTTGAATCAAAGAGGTATTGTACGGGCCGTACAACCACTACTAACTTCAGAAGATACAAAATTTTGAGGGAAAACATAGTTTATTTTGTTGAAATTTACAAACTTCAAAATCAACCTTCACAATGAGTTTTGCATCTCCTTTATACCTTTTCCCACATAACCAACTCCTACAACTACCCAAACAAAATTTTCAAATAACATGACCATTAGTCTTCCAAGAAAATGCAAAATTTACAACTTGACAATATTTCAATTTGACAACTTTTCATCTTTTTTTGCAATTTTGCACAAATGACCCTCTAAACACCTAAGAACCATAAAAATGACTTACTTAACATCAAAATGGTCATATTGACCTTATTTAGACAAAATCTCCCAAAATCTAAAGGCTAGACCTTAACAACTTTGATTGACAAATTTTAATGAATGGTACCCCTGCACCAAATACATAGATAAACTAAGATAGCTTCTTAAGTATACATCCCAAATTTGAGCTATATTACCCTATATCTCTTGGGGAGTATTGAAGAAGAATAAATCACTCTTATCAAATTTGAAACATATCATAAAGAATTTACATATTTATTGAGAATGATTCTCTATCCTTAGCTTTAAAAATAGATTCCATCTCAAACATAATAGTATTATCAATAAATCAATGATGATAGAATATTACTCTAACAAAAAGAAGGAACAAATATTGTAATAAAACCCTACCAAATAGTACTGCAATACGTATGCTCAATACCTCATCTATTAAAATAAATAGATAGGGAGATAAAAGGTCTCCTTGGCATAGGTTTTTCTTACTAGCAAAAAGTTCCAATGGGCAGGACCATTGATGAGAACTATAAATATATGATCCAAAATGTAGTCGTTAAAGATATTTATGATTTTATATCAAAAATAAAAAATCTCCAAAACTATTAAAAAGGGATGATGTACACGATCATAGGATTTTTTATATCCAATTTTTGCACCATTCCTTATTTCTTACATTTTTCCTTTGACTACAAAGCCTCATGCCTAGCTATAAAAAAATCAATAATTCATCTTTAGAAAAAACCCTCTATGATGTTAGTAAATTAACTCCATTTCAATAGTTTTATATCCACATGGACAAAACTTCTTAGATTTTTTTTATATAGTGTTGCATAGACTAATTGGGCATAAGTCCTTTAAGTTAAATTATCACCTAGTTTCTTAAGGATCAATACTAATGTATTAATTTATTACACAAAGGAGATTAATAGAAGAGAAAATATCTTGAGAAATAGTAATTATATTCACAAAAATAATTTCCCAAATGGATTGGTGAAAGGATAGAGTGAAATATGAACCCTCTCAATTCTTCCTAAAATAATTTAACAAATTTTATTCCATTATATTTCTTATAAATATCAAGTATGGTCTTTGGAAACTCATTCAGATCACTTTGATCTGTCTTAATAGGGTCCATAACTAATGACTCAAAGAAGAGGATAACATCCTTCTAAATATCCCAATCTTGGTTAATAACACTTTTTATGTTTAAGAGTAGAATGGTGAGAAAAATTAGTATAAGGTCATTACTAAAATAAACTAAAGGTAATTTCTTAACTAGAAATCCTAAAATATGAGCTATCTTTCTCTATCTCTCTTGGGAGCATTGAAATAGTAAATTAAATTATTATTAGAATTGACACTTTTTCTGGTACCATCTACATACATATGGAGAATACTTCTACACTCTATTGAAGATGGAAAATAATAAACCAATCAATATATACATAAAAAAGTAAAAGTCTTCAATCTACAAAAAAGGATTTTACTATTTCCTCAAGTTAACAAATATTACAAAATAATAATAAAGAAAAAGAAAAAAATAAATTTCTTTATGTGCAAGGATAGGAAAAACCTAAAACAACCTTAAGTGAGATTAGTAAAATAAGATAGTGTAATAAAATAAATAATTAAACCAATACCCCCACTTAGGTGAAACTTAGGGTGGTACAAAAATTCTAAATGAAAATGCATGAAATACAAAATATGGTTCCCAAGAACTAAGGCTTGATGAGGCATGCATGTACAATGAGAAGATCTCTAAAAACCAGATAAAATAAGAAAAACTCATGAGAAAATCTCCTCTCTAAGAAAAGAGGTGCCAACATGAAAGAAAGCATGAAAATAAATTAAATGAAGGATGCCACATGAAGAACCTCCAAGGAAAAACTCCTTCACCCCAAGCATCAATCACAATTGAATGTAACAAGGTTGTGCTAAAAGTTTAATGAATATGTCCACAATTTTCTCCTATATAGGAATGTACTCCAAGGTTAGAAAACCATCCTAAATCAATTATTAAATGAACTACACATGCATATCTAGGTGTCTAGTCCTCTAATTTTCTAGTGGGTTGCAAGAAATATGAATGTGACTATGATTGTCACATCAAGGAATAGTGGGACTATTAGGAGTAAAAATGAACTCAATTAATAGTTGTTAAAGTCATAGAACCTCTTGGTAGAAAAATACTACTTGATACTCAATCTCTATATATGATAATGAAATATTACATTTATTCTTGCAATACCATGATATGGGGATAGAACCAAGGAAAAAAAAAAAAAAAACTAAAAGTTTACTTCCTATCATTAATGTCACTAGCCCAATCAAAGTAAATGAAGCTAACAATTTGAGAATATTCTAACATTTATAATAAATACTATAGGTAGAGATGCCTTGAATGTATTTAAATTTGGCAACCTTCCAATGACTCTCATGTGGACCATGAGAAATTATAAGCAAGACCAATTGTTAAAGAGAGATCAAGATGGGAACGGGTTAGGTACAAAATACTTCCAACCAACTACCTATATATTGTAGCATAAATAGGAGAATAAATACACCATACTAAAAAAAATTAGCGGTAGGTTTGCAATCAAGCATTCCAAATATTTGAAGTATGTCAAGAGCATAATTTTTATAAAAGAAATGGAAATCCCATTCAAAGAGTAACTTATAAACCAAGATTAAGTAATGTATAAGGTTGAGATATGTCATATCAAATTATGCTAACAATTCTATTTGGACACTTTAAATCATGGAATATGAACCATCTTTAAGAATCAAATCTTGTACATACAACACCAAGATCAAAAGAACACTCTCCTTTATTTAAGTGTATGTTGTGTGATCAAAATGATTTTGTGTGAAACTAAATGGAAATTAAAACTTTATATCTTCTCATACAAAGTCCTAGGGTCTTGTTTGATACGACATAATGAATAAAAAATCCAACACAAAACCATGTGGCTATACAATACAAATATCTTCATGAAGGTCACCATATAGGAAGGAACTCTTCACATCCAACTAGTAAATTGACAAACCCTATGAAGTTTATATTGAAATAAAAAATTGAATAGAATACATATTGGAACCTTGAGAAAAGGTCTCAAAATATTCAATTTTTTTGACCTATTAAATCACTTTGGAACAAGACATGTTGTATACTAAGTATCAATGGAACCATCAACACCATATTTGGTATGGTACACCTGCTTTCATCAAACTAAATTTCTTCCCTTAGGAAGAGGAACATGATCTTAAGTATTATTCTTCATCAATAAAGAATACTCCTCTATCATAGATCTATCCCACTCAAGAATACTTGTTGCATCTAATTTTTTTTAAATAGTATCCGAAATGGCATGACTCAATAGAGTGAGACTTTGTGTCTATGAATGAGTATGCCAAGAATCTAAAGGATCATTTTTCAAGTTTCTAGCTACATTAGTATATAGAGGTGGAGGAGGACCTATAACATCATCCTCAACCTTGAAAAGAAGGAATCCTTGATAGATGAAGAAGGAGGAGTAGGTAGTGATGAAGAGTTTGGTGATAAATAATCCATTAGAGGAAAGAATTGATGAAAATGGACATCCCATTGGAGAAAATTTTCTCTAGAAACATAATCAGATAACCTATGTACACCTTGAACTGAAGGAAAAAGGGTTCCACCTTTTTGGAGATGGAACTAAGGAGACCTATTTCACTCTTAGATCATTAGGAAAACCTAGAGAAACCTCAACCAAGTCACTCAATTGAGGGAAGGACTACTAGGGGGTTTCCTTAGGTGTGATTAAATGGGGTTTCACCATTAAAATGAAGCTTTGAAGGATAAATGAAAACTCTAATGTACAAAATCCTAGAAATTTGAAGACATGAAAGCATTAAATCAAACTAGAAATAAAAAATAGATAGAAAGGAACCTAGGAAGATGATAGATTTCAAACAAGGTTTGCAACTCTAAACATCTAATTTTTGAAGTGCACAAGGACTCATATGCTAAACTGGGCAATTTAGTCCTACTAAAGAAAATTGATGAAAAGAGGTATCCTAGGATTCATACGCCCAAAGGGATGATTTAGTCCCAGTATTAGGGTTTGACTAAAACTTCTATAGCCTCAAGTGATCTTCTATAGCTTTCCTCTTGCTTGATCTTTGAGTCTGAAAAGTCTGTATTCCGATATATAGGTGAGTTTTCGTGAAGATGACAACTTTTTCACAACTTTGACAACTTTCTTCAATCTTGAAATTGTCTTCAAAGAATCATCAAGCTCCAAATCAACTAGATTTTTAATCACACATGAAGACAAAAAAATGTTGTTTTGTTAGGGAATAATGGTTTTCCTTGGTCAAACCCCATTTTGGTAATCAAACCTTGAAATGAAATAGAAAAGCATGAAAAAATGATGAATGAATAATATGCAATGTTATAACTCACCAAACCCTTGAAATAAAGGTTGCAATATTGTGTGAAATGGCTCCAATGGATGTGGATCTTAACTCTTGATATTGATATGAGATAATGTTTTTGAATGCTTGCTTCAATCATGAAAACCTACATCACAAATGCTAGCTCACAAAAACATGTGATACATGAAGAAATTGACATGATGATTGAATCTAGAATGCTACTCCAAATACTTGATAATCGGCTCTTGAATGCTCTCTTGATCATAAATTTCCAATAATGCTTGAGTACCTGAAAGCTTATATCTTGTTAGGTGAAATTATGGAAAATAACCTTGTATTTATACTTGTTTATGCCAAAATTCCCAAAATTACAACACTAAAAGTCAACATCAAATATAGGATAATAAAATCCCACCAAGAATTTAATTTAAAATAGGTCCAAGCTAAAGTGGGACTCATATGCCAGTTGGGGCATATGAGTCCTAGTGGCTGAAAATTGGGACACAAAATCCAAGAAGTGTCTTGTTTAATGCAATGCTTAAAATTAGGTCCCAAGACCTAGGTGGGACTTATACGCCCAAGGTGGCATATGAGTCCTAGATCACTAGATTTGGAAAACATAATGAAAAACATTGAATTATGATTGGTTATTTGATAAGTGTCAGGATTATCCATAGAAATATGCAACTAATTAGGCTTGTGAATGAAAAATAGGACTAATTAAGGCATAAAAAATTCCAATTAATTAATAAATCCTTAGATTAGTGTGAAAGTGTAAATATACATTTTACAACAACCTAAATAAGGCACAATTAGGTCCATTTAGTTTCAAAAGGTCCTAAACTTTCTTGGAAAAATGAGTAGGTTATCTATATGTTGTCATTGATGTCACCATTTTGGTAGATGTTAGTAGCTTGGTTTGGTACTCTATAACCAGTGCACATAATTGACTTCTCTTCTCTGGTGTTTGATCCAATATTTTTTTTGTGCCTCTTTGGTATTCTAGATCGCATTTCTCCACAGTTAACAACTTCTGATTGCGGTTTTGGGAAATTAATTATGAATTTTAAAGGCATGCATGATCAGGTTATTTCATGTTCTGGTGCTCATACGACGAAGTGACATTATTTTGTTGGTTGCATTGAAGACTATTCCTAGATGACTTGTTAAGTTAATTTTGATATGATATGAAAAATTATGTGTGATCTATTTCTTTGTCTGAGCCGACATAATGTAACGTGTTAACGATTAAATTGCATTTTGAAAAATATTTTGTGATCTATTGGAGCCAATAGTTGATATCTTTTATAAATGAATGGCATCTAATTAGGCCAACCTAATTGATGCTTGCAATGGAGATTGGATATATATATACATATATGGCGAATAGTTTCTGTGTGGATGAAGGTGTGTGCATAGAAAGTAGAGAAGAGATAGAAAAAATAGTGAGCAAGTAGTGAATGTAAAGGTGTGATCAGAAAGGTAGCAGTTGATGTGAAAAAGAGAGAAGAATGAAGGGTGTAAAGTCTGAATGTTGAGCATCTTTGGAACTGTATCAACACATGATAGGTGCAACTTTCTAGTTCATTTTGGGTTGTAAAGCCTTTTTTTGTTTTGTATAATCTTTTTGTAGCCATTGAGCCTCCTTGTTGGACAGTTATTCCTTTTGTAGGCAGTGAGCCTTCCTGTTGGATAGTGAGTCCTTTTGTAGGCAGTGAGCCTTTGTACTTGGACAGTGAGTCCTTTTTGGCAGTGAGCCTCTTTTGAAAACACTATATAGTGTGAGTTAATCCTCATCGTGGTTTTTCTCTTATTGGGTTTTCCACATAAAAATTTGGTGTTCTTTGTGTTGATTTACTTTCTGTTGTTTGTATTGCATGCTCATATTTAATAACAAAATAGTGTGGTTGAAGAATTGATAAGTGATAAAGGTTAAGTTTGAATTTGTGTGACAATTGATTCACCCCCCCTCTTAGTTGTCCTGCACCTATTTAACAATTGGTATATGAGATTTTTGGTTCCTTGGTGAAGATCTTAACTACTTGAGGAGGATCCTAAAGGTTGGTTGAATGGATGATAAAGGAGAGCTCTAGACTGTTCTTGAAGATCTTGATAAAGTGGAAAGAGAAAAAAAAGATCTAAAAGAGAATCTTGATGAAGCAAGTGAATATGTTTGGAAATTGAAGGAACAGTTGAAGAAATTTAAGGAAAGACACAGAGAAGTGAGTGAACAATTGAAACAAGAGATATTTGGGCTAAAAGTGACAGTAGAAGAGAAGAAGAGGATTGAAGAATGTCTGAATACAATGGTGCAGAACAAGTTTGATGCATGCTCTAGACTCGAGCAAAAGATAGTAAACTTAAGAGTGGAACTAGAGAAGGCTAAAATCAATGAGAATAATTTTAGATCTAGCTCCAATAAACTTGAAGAACTGCTTGCAGGGTAGAAACCATGTAAAGTCAAAGGTGGCTTGGGAGTTGATACTGGTGAAAGTTCTAAATATGTGAAAAAGAATCAAGGAAAGAGGAAGCAGAGAATTTTTTTTCAAGAAGACCAGTTGTGAGATAGCCTAATGCACAAAGGTACCCCTCTTTTGATCGTGTTTATTTTTCTTGTAACAAATATGGTCATAGAGCAACTGAATGTAAGAGCAGGATAAACCAATTTTGTGGTTCTCTTTCTAGAAAATGCTTTCAATGTGGGAAGTTTTGACATAAGACTACAAAATGCAGATATCAAGTAAGGATAATTAGTCAGGTAGTGAGGAACGAGTTTAATGAAAGTGGAATGAATCAATTCTCTAAAGGCTACTGTTATACCTGTAATAAATTTGGACATAGAGGAAATCAATGCAAAGCAAGGAATAGTGGAAGACAGTTTAATCAGAAAGGTGTGATCTATTATAACTGCAACAAACCTAGACATATATCGAAAGTCTATAAGAATAACAAAAGGAAAGAAGTCTGCTCTTAAAGAGAAGAGTGAACCGGTAAAGAATATTGACAAAGAAGAGATGAAGCAAGAGATGGATAAGATATGGAAGAAGAAAAAAGAAGAGGAAAAACCTAAGACTCCTAATGTGTATGTGCCCTCATTTAGTACATATGACTTTTTGAGAATCTAGACCTAGCATGGTCTTAGGGGGAGTATTATCGAAAGATTATAAAAACCCCCTAGAAGAATGGCATGTTAGAGACTGGAACATGGTTGGAGTGTGAAGGATAATTATTCAGAGGTTTTTGAAAAGGAACCATAGGAAAATATGTTGGCATGAGGATTCGCTGACTGAATAAGGGCTTTTTGTGATATAAAGATTAATTTTTTAATAGATTTTTCATGTCTATTGCATTTAATGTGTTTTAGGGTAAGTTCGATGGTGTATAAGATGAAATTTGCAAAAAAAAATTTGGTTAAATCGTGCTTTTGAAGAACTTGAACAAGAAGCCTAGAATTTTTTTGGAGAAAGTCTGAAGCATTTCTGAAAGGAATTCAAAGAGATTATATTAGGTAATCTAGAAACCTTTTCTCTGATTGCATAAGGAAAGAATAAAATTGAAGTTTCATTGAATTTCAAGAAAGCATAGCAATGGAAAGTGGATCATATGGTGTTACCCCTCTGAAGATGAAATGTGTCAAATTAGAAGAATACAATCATAGGAAAATGAAAGGAATTGAACTAGGGTTGAGCAAAGTTGAATTACAGAAGATAAAAACCCTAGGGATGGATTTATGGAGTGAATTCTTGTGGATTACAGATAAAGAGGTTATCATGTTCTTGTTGAATTGTTTCATTGATGGAAGCATTGTTTTGGATAAACCCTATTTGATCTCAAAGGAAGCAATCAAAGCAATCATTGGATCATGTAGCGTTGGAGAGCTCCTTGGATGGAAAACTATGAAATATAAAGATGTGGAGGAGCTAACTGGCATCAGTAGAGATTTTAGAGCACTACTAATTGATACACTTTCTGATTTGGCCATTAGGTATGTTGTGTATGGTATTTCATACAAAATTTATTTTAGAAACCGTGAAAGTTAAACTTTGGCGACTGATGTACATATTGCTCACATGATGGTTAAGGAGAATAAACAATTTGATCTATGTAGCTTATTACTTGAGAATTTTCTTCAAAATGTTTGAATGTCATTGGTTGAGAATTATCCCTTTCGTTTTGGATCCTTGTTGGTGTGTCTGGTGTTTTACTTCCTGAATTCTCTATTGGGAAAAGATAATGTGATGTGGGAATCTAGTATCCCTATTGGAAAGAAAATTTACAAATATCTAGTCTTTGGAAGATAATATAAACATGTGCAAATCATATTTCTCATCTTTGAAAGAAAACCCTTGCTCCAATATATCTACATCAAGTCGATTTGAAGTGGGTTCTTCCTATGGAAAAAGAGAAATGGAGGTTGTTATCAGTGATTCCCCTCCAGAATTGAAAAGGATAAAATAGATAATTGAAGAAATCATTGACATTTCATGAGAAGGAGAAAGAATCTCTAACTGGAACTGAATCCCCTGATCCTAATGACATCCAGCCTACGATAGTTGAGGGAAAAATGAAGAAGATTGGTAAACTATGGAATGTTGCCTCGCCTATTGAAAAAATAAAAATTGATGATGCTTTGGTAGATTATCTACTTTAAAAAGGTATTGAAGTATATGTTGTTTTTGATTTCTTTCTAGAAAGTCGGATTGAGATTATTGAAGAAAGGATGTTGCTTGAAGGTTCGAAAGGATGCAAGATGGGAATCTTGGTTGAAAGGATATGTGAAAAGGCTAAGTAGAGACTATATGGATTGATTATGGAAACAAAGAAGTGTGTTAAAGAAATTTTAGATGTTTACAAGTATTTTCTTCATTGGCTTGTAGCTATAGATAATTTCAAAAGAAGAATTAAAGCGCTTGAAGCTGAAGTGAACAACATTGGAAAGAATTTCGAAATATTTGAGAATAAAGAAGGGAAGCAAAGAATACGAGTTGGTGAACTACGGGTTGAACTAATCATTACACAAAGACAGAGAGATGATGTGACAAAGACCTTTTGGATTCTTAAAGAAATTGTTGAAGTCTAGTTGGAGCATCGTTCTGAAATTCTCATTGATGTAGAAGATATTGAGAATCAATGCTTCATTACAACTTGGTCACCTTGTTTTACACTATTGGGATTATTGAAAATTACATGCACAAGATTGGAGTTTTCTATATTCAATTGGAAGAAGTTGTATCAAGTTCTCAAGGAAAGGTATAAGAAGGTTGGTATGTGCAGGATCATGATGGGCCAAAAAGTGGTGATATGATGGGTATGTGGCTGATGACTTTTTTTTACTAAAAAATGATGAAACAAAAAGGGTTTTTAAAGGAGATTCTCATCTTTCCACCAATATAAATTATGCTTTACTTTGAATTTAATAAAAAATATTATTCATTCTCTATTTGAATTACGACTAAAGTCTTGATTAATAGGCTGATTGAAAAACATCTATAGCTTTCAAACGGTATCATATTTTTTGAATCCAAAACAAACATGTATCACATTATATGCTTCGCATAATATAATATTTAAAAAAAAATGAATTTAATTTAGTTTTGACCAAGTTAAGGTGGTCAGACATACGAGTTTTTAAATTTTTTAAAAGTTGTAATAAAAAATTCATAATTAATTATTTACTTGGAAAAAAATTACAAAAAAATATGCATCACATCAGGACATGAGTCCTCTACTTATATATATAATCTTATTAAAAAATATTATCATTTGATTGTGGTTAGGGTGGTTAGACAAACACTTCTTATTTTTTCACTAAAATTTAAGTACTACTGCATTGAAATTTCAAATTTTCACCAAATATTTTTTTTAAAAAAAATAAACCTAGTAGTTTAGAAACCGCATTCAATTTTCTATAGATTCTATTCTTACATATTTTTGAAATAATATAGATAAATTATTCAAATTTTTA
Organism: Sequoia sempervirens; assembly: GCA_007258455.2. Taxonomy (NCBI): domain Eukaryota; kingdom Viridiplantae; phylum Streptophyta; class Pinopsida; order Cupressales; family Cupressaceae; genus Sequoia; species Sequoia sempervirens. Next base: position 406,560,053 of record VDFB02000003.1, read on the forward strand.
CATCAAGTTGTCTAACTCTGATTTTTCTGAATTTTTTGCCACTTAAGGGCCTACTTTTTCCATGATGATCCTGCACATACCCAGGTATTCCAGGTGAAGAATGTCATCTCCACTTAATTTTTGTTTTTTTAAAAGCTCCGGATTGTTGGAAGTTTTTGAAGTTTTTGGAAATATTTTGAATTTTTGATGTCACCATGTTTACACTCATTTTTGGCACCCTTTGCCATTGATGTCAAGGGGGGGAGAGTGTTGGAGATAGTGGAGAAAGTTAAAAAAATTTGAGGAAAGAAGGAGAATTTTGTTTACGTGTTGCCATCAATGACAAAGGGGGGGATTGTTCAAAAAATGAGTAGGTTATCTATATGTTATTGATGTCACCATGTTGGTAGATATTGGTAGCTTGGTTCAGTACTCTAAAACCAGTGTGTTATAACTGACTTATCTTCTCCGGTGATTGATCCAGATTTTTTTGGTCCCTCTCTAGTATTCTAGATTGCATTTCTCCTTAGTTGACAACTTTTGATTGTAGTTTTGGGAAATTACTTATGGATGTTAAAGGCATGCATGATTAGGTTGTTTTGTGTTTTGGTGCTGGTACGATAAAGTGACATTATTCTATTGATTGTGTTGAAGACTATTCCTAGCTGACTTCTTAAGTTAATTTTGATATGATATGAAAACTTATGTGTTATCTATTTCTTGGTTCGAGCCGACATAATGTAACGTGCTAATAGTTAAATTGCATTCTAAAAAAATTTGTGATCTATTGGAGTCGGCAGTTGATATCTTTTATAAATGAATGGAATCCAATTAGGTCGACCTAATTGATGCTTGTGATGGAGATTATATATATATATATACATTTATGGCAAACAATTTCTATGTGGATGAAGGTGTGTGCATAGACAACAAAGAAGAGGTAGAAGAAATAGTAAGCAAGTAATGAATGTAAATGTGTGATCAGAAAGGCAACAGTTGATGTGAAAAAGAGCAAAGAATGAAGGGTTTAAAGTTTGAATACTGAGCATCTTCGAAACTATATCAGCAAATGATATGTGCAACTTTCCAGTTCATTTTGGGTTGTAAAGCTTTATTATATTTTGTATAATATTTTTGTAGGAAGTGAGCCTCCCTGTTGGATAGTGAGTCCTTTTGTAGGCAGCGAGCCTCCCTATTGGACAATGAGTCCTTTTGTAGGCAGTGAGCCCTTGTACTTGGATAATGAGTCCCTCTTTTTGGTAGTGAGTGTCTTTTGAAAGCACTATATAGTGTGAGTTAACCCTCACCGTGGTTTTTACCTTATTGGGTTTTCCATGTAAAAATCTAGTGTTCTTTGTGTTGATTTACTTTGTGTTGTTTGTATTTTATGCTCATATTTAATAATAGAAGAGTGTGGCTGAAGAGTTGATAAGTGATAAAGGTTAATTTTGAATTTGTGTGACAACTAATTCACCCCCCCTCTTAGTTGTCCTATGCCTATTTAACAAACTTAATGTGAATGTGTAAAACACATTACAACACTAAATCAAGGCAACATTGGGCTCATTTTAATATTGATTATTCCCAAATTAAGTATGGAAAGCAATATTATTACTGTTACTACATTTATCCCCCACTTTAGTGAGAGGAGGAACTTGCTTCAAACTCACACTAAAGTAGACATTCAATATCAAGCATAATAAATATCCCAATTATTAATAACAAGCCTAGAGAAATGTGAAAGTGGGTTACAACAATTTACAACACTCAAAATAAGGAAATATTATAGTTTATTATGATTAAAATTATGTTTGTTATGCTTAGTTGATTGATAAAACCCTAGAAAAGTGTGAAAGTGTGTTACAACAGTTCACAACACTTTTGCAAGGAATCATTGAAATTTCATTAGTTCACAAGGGCCCAAGACCTAATGTGAATGTGTTATCCACATTACAATAGCAAATAAAGGTAACATTAAGCCAAAATACACAAGGAGGTCCCAGATATGTGCAAAATCATCATGGAAAAAATAGGCCCTTAAGTGGCAAAAAAATCAAAAAAATCAGAGTTAGGCAACTTGACATAAAAATTTGAATACGTTATCTATATTATTTCAAAAATATGTAAGAATAGAATGTGTAGAAAATTGAATGTAGTTTGTAAACAACTAGATTTTTTTAAGAAAAAAGAAATATATTTGGTGAAAATTTTAAATTTCAATGCAGTAGTACTTAAATTTCAGGGAAAAAATAAGTAGGTGTTTGTCTGACCACCCTAACCACAACAAAATGATAATTTTTTTTATAATATTTTACATATAAGTAGAGGACTCATGTACCAATGTGATGCATATTTTTTTGTAATTTTTTTCCAAGTAAATAATTAATTATGAATTTTTTATTACAACTTTTTAAAAATATAAAAAACTCATATGTCTGACCACCTTAACTTGCTCAACACTTCATGAAATTCAAATTTTATTTTTTTAATCCTATAGTATGTGAAGCATAGAATGTGACACATGCTATGGATTCAAAATATGTGATACCATTTGAAAGATATAGATGTTTTTCAATTAGTCTATCAATTAGGACTTTAGTAATTTGAATAGAAAATGAATAATAATTACATATTAAATTCAAAGTAAAGCATAATTTATATTGGTGGAAAGTTGAGAATCTCCTTTAAAAACCCTTTTTGTTTCATCAATTTTGGGTAAAAAAAAGGTCATCAGCCACATACCCATCATATTGACACTTTTTGGCCCATCATGATCCTGCACATACCCGTCCAAAAAAGTGAAAAAATGCAAAGGGCTACAAATTTTACTACACTATAGGCAATAATCAAGACCGTACTAGTTTCTATCAATTCAGGGTGCACTAATGTTAAATTTGGATTAGGGGAGTCTCCTATAATAGTGTTGATATTGAGTGAAGGATTGTTTAATTCTTTCGAGGGACAATAGCCAAGACCATTAGTCATTTCTGATGTGTTAGGCTCTATAGGGACATAGATACCTTGTTCTCTAGAACCACATCTTTTTCCACCATACCCAAGTTGTTTCATAAGTTCATAAACTCTTCCATAAATCTTTTTCATCTCTTTTGGATTTGGTAGTTGCTAATAATAAGTTTCATCAAAGTTTTTTGTGTAATTTTCTTCTTCTTCTAAAGTGGTTAAAATGGATGCATTCAAATATTGTGTTGACATTACTGCTTTTTCTTTTCCATTTTCACATATTTTTTTATGATTTTATATAATTCACCCATGAATGTAGGTGTAAAATTTAAGAAACTCAAAACATCTTCCAATAACTTTGTAACTTCTTCATTATGCTTTTCTTTTTCTTTCTCTTGCATGGATTCCACTTGTGTAGCTAGTGTCAATGTTTTCAAAGGATTTTCCTTGTCCTTTTCAAGTTGTAAAATATTGTAAGGATTAAGATCGACTTTGATCATATGTACTTTGTTGTTGTAGACATATTTCATTATACAATGAAGAGTTGAAGGCACCACATGCATCTCATGAATCCATGGTCTTCCTAAAAGGAGGTTGTATGAAAGATGATGAGGCATAACATGGATCAGGGCTTGTAATGTAACTTTTTCAACTATAATAGGTAATGTGATCACTCCAAGCAGTTCTTTACCTATATTATCAAATCCTCTTGGGTGATCCCACAATACTAGTTTACAATTTTTTGGCCAAACCAGACACTGAACTAATTTTTTCTAACTAAATCTTCTCTTTCGGGCACCTATAGCGGCTAAACCACGAGGAATTTGAAGATGATGCAAACTAGTGATTTGTAAAAATTTTTTTATAGATTCTAAATATATATTTTTCAATTTTTTTGGAATCATATTGCACTTATTTTTCCATCTCCTTCAAAAACTTGTTTTTTCCAGTAAACACCATTTTTAAGGAGTGACACTCACCATATAACAAATATTTTTTTTTTCCATGATGGATAAAAATTCTAATTTTTTCAAATTTAGATTTGTAACTACGATATCTAGTGCTTCCAATTGATTTCATAGTGTTTTACTGAATTTTTTTTCCTTAATCAAGTTTCAAAGTCAAACCAATTACAATTTAGACATAGGTAGACCATATAACACAACTCTTTTTGTATGTATCGAAATTCAATTTTTTTTGTTTGATCAAGGACTTCAATATCTGGTGCACTCAAATTTTTCAATTTCTTTTTTATAATATTCTATTTTTCCACATGTGCAGAACAAAGAGCTTGATTTTTGATGAAAATCGTAAATTCACAAGAAATAAAAAATAAATATAATACTTAAATTAAATTTATGAAAAATTATACTTTTTGGGAAGCTTATAATAAGGACTACATACTTTAAAAAAATAAAAAAATTTAAATGAATTCATTTGATCCCCCAAAAGGTAAATCAAAAGTGGTTTTTTATTAGCATTTTGATAGGTGTAAAGGAGACTCCATTATAGGTATGGTTTAAAACTAGTGGGGTTCTATCCAAGGGGGTTTGATATAAGGTAGTTTGATCAAATCCTCTTCAATTGGAATTCTTTAAATGAAACTTTCTAAGGCTTAAATCATTATATTCTCTAAACATATGTGATTTCAGCAAAAATCATAATCTCCCAGAAATTGCAAACCAACTTTGTGGGATCACCCTCTTACCAATAAGGAATTAGGTTCAATTCTTGATTTATCCACACCAATTTTATCCAAAAGGGTTACAATACACATATTAAGAGCTAATCCATTGTGAAAAAGGGTTCACTTTATCCCTGCCCTATTATAGGCAACTATTATCATAAAAGCTTCATTCTATTTTTGCACTTCCAAAGGAGGTAACTCAATTTGGTAGAAAGCAATGCTAGCATTCATTCCTTGAATTAGGTCTACCATGTCATTTGATTGCACATTAGGAGGGATAGGAACTTGTTGTAAAGAAATTTGAATCATGTGATGATAATGAGGGGAAGCTTGATTAAGATCCCATAAGGATATCTTAGTAGGAGTATTCATTAATTGTTCAACAATATCATACTCCTTTCCATTATATAAAAGGAAAATGAGGGGCATTAGGCAAGATAGTTTGAGGTAATGGGAGGGATGTTGGATTTTTTTGTCTTGGTTGTGGATTTTTCCTAGTATTATATAATTCGATTATTGGGACATATTATTCTTAGGTGATTCGAGGATGAGGATGAGTTTGTTTTGAGTTTGTAGTTGGTTTAAGGGAATGGGTAAAGGATAAGTTTAGGCTTAGGAGATTACTTCAAGGGATATATAATGTGCATAACCTTAGAAAATTTATCCTTATTTTCATGATTTCTTAGTGAAGGGGAGTCTAATGTCACTTCCTCTTCATCATTGAAGGAATCTATATCACTATTGTGAATGTCGTCATTTTCTTGCAACATATATCTCACCTTGTAGGAGATTTTTTAGGAGAACTACAAACTAGATGTTCATGAAATTCATAGGTTGATTCTTCTAAAATGACTTCATCTCAAGTAAGGGAGTTATCAATGATAGCATTCTCTTGTTCAATAATGTTTTCCTTAGTAGGGGAAGAGAAACAAGTAGGACTCTCATAAGTCTCATTGGTTTGATCTTCTAACACCAAAATATCTTCATCACAAATAGGATAGATATTAGGAGACCAAATTTGATTTTTATGATTATCCATTGTATTCTCTATCACTAAAGCACTCCCATAGGGGGGGAATATGAACTTTTTCTTATCATGCTTAGAAAGGTAAGATACTAACATTGTTTGAAGTACTTCTAACCATCTTATGCAATGCTTCAAGAATGTAAAAAATGTATATCCAAAGATGAAAAGTACTTTTATCAAATTTATGCAAAGCTTTAAGAATGCATTTACAATGTGTATCCAAAAATGGAAAGAACTTTTATCAAAATTATGCAAAGCTTCATGAATGTAAACATTGTGTATGCAAAAGTGAAAAGTACTTTTATCCACATTATGAAAAGTTCTAGAAATATGGACATTTTTAGCTATGATGATGATTTTGGAATGATTCAAAAATGACTACACTAAATAGATGATTTTGACCTAGATGCATAAAACATAAGTTCTTGAAACTTTCTGGATTGATACTATATGTTACCAACAAACCTAGGAAGTACCCAAAATCACCAAAAAAATCAAAAAAGTTGGGTTTTGTAGGCCTCCAAGGACTCATTCACCTAGATGGGAATATGAGTCCCACATAGGGTTTTTGGTAGGTTCAGCTAGTGAAAATAGAAAACACAAAATTCCCAGAAATCAAGAGCAAAGACCTATATAGGGACTAAATCATCTAGATGGGTGAATGAGTCCTTTAAAACCTGAATCAGCAAATTCTGAGTTGATTTTAGGGTGTCTAAGTTGTATGTTGATGTGATTGTTTGCAATTACACATTTTTTAGTGAAATTGAATGATTCAAAATGCAAAAATTCAACCTATATGCACTTTTCACTAATGCAATATTTAGAATCCCTAAATACAAATTAACTAATGAAAGATCTAATGCAAATTTAATAAACGCTAGATCTAATAATACACTATTCTCCAAATCATAAATAAAGGGTCAAAAATTTAGGTTCACCAAAATGAACTGAAGGAAATAGGGTTCCACCTTTTTGGAGATGTAACTAAGGGGACCTATTTCACTCTCATTTCATTAGCAAACCCTAGGGATCCCTCAACCAGGTGACTCAACTGAGGGAATGACTACTAGGAGGTTTCTTTCTAAAGGTTTTATTAAACAAAGGTTTCACCATTAAATGAAGCTTCAAAGGAGAAATGCAAACTCTAATGTACAAAACCCTCAAAACTTGAAGACATGAAAGCATTAAATCAAATTGAGAAAGAAAAAATAGACAGAAAGGAACATGGTAAGCTGATAGATTACAAAAACTTTTTGTATCCCTAAAATTCTACTTTTTTAAGTGTACAAGGACTCATATGCTAGGTTGGGCAATTTAGTCCTACTACTGGAATTTGGGCAGAATTTGGAATCTTCTATTGGAAAATCAAGATCTATAGAAAATTGATGAAAATAGGTATACAAAGACTCATAAGCCTAGAGGGGTGATTTAGTCCCAGTATTAGGGTGTGATTGAAACTTTTGTAGCCTCAAGTGATATTCTATATTGTTTTTCTTGTCTGATCTCCTAGTTTGAAAAGTCTAAATTTCGATCTATAGGTGAGTTTTCATAAAGATGACAACTTCTTAATAACTTTGACAACTTTCTTCAATCTTGCAACTTTGTCTTCAAAGGATCTTCAAGCTCAAAATCACCTAGATTTGTAATCTCACATGAAGACAGAAAAATGTTGTTGTGTTAGGGAATAGGTGTTTACCTTGGTCAAACCCTATTTTGGTAATCAAACCTTGAAATGAAATGGAAAAGAATGAAAGAATGATGAATGCACAATATGCAATGTTGAAATTCCCTAAAGAATTGAAATAAATATTGCAATCTTGTGTGAAATGGCTCCAATAGATGTGGATCTTAACTCGTGATCTTGATATGAGATAATGACTTTGAATGCTTGCTTGAATCATGAAAACCTACATCACAAATGTTAGCTCACAAAAACACATGATACATGAAGACATTGACATGATGCTTGAATCTTGAATGCTACTCCAAATGCTTGATAATCAGCTCTTGAATGCTCTCTTGATCATAAATTTTCTATAAAGATTGAGTACTTGAAATCTTAGATCTTGTTACATGAAATTATGTGAAATAACCTTGTATTTATATTTGTTTATGTCAAAATTCTCAAAATTACAACACTAAAAGCCAACATATAATATAGGATAATAAATTCCCACCAAGAATTTGATTTAAAATAGTTCCAAGCTAAAGCAAGACTCATACTCCAGTTGGGGCGTATGAGTCCCAGTGGCTTAAAACTGGGACACAAACTCTGAGAAGTTCCTGTTTAATGCAATGTTTAAGATCAGGTCCCAAGACCTAGGTGGAACTAATATGCACAAGGTAGTGTATGAGTCCAAGATCGCTAGATCTGGAACACAACCAAAAACATTGAATTATGACTGGTTATTTGATAAGTGTCAGGATTATCCACAAATAATGTAATTAATTAGGCTTGTGGATGCAAAATAGGACCAATTAAGGTATAAATAAGTCCAATTAATTAATAAAGCCCTAGATTAGTGTGAAAGTGTAAAGTTACACTTTACAACAACCTAAATAAGGTACAATTAGGTCCATTTAGTTTAAAAGGGCCCTAAACTTAATGTGAATGTATAAAAAACATTACAACACTAAATCAAAGAAACATTAGGCTCATTTTAATATTAGTTATTCCCAAATTAAGTGAGGAAGAGGGATACCTTTTCCATTAATACACACCTTAACATCCTCATAGTAGCCAACAAGTATGAGTGGTTCAAATTTCCTCTCCATGGATTTTCACTGGGCATTTAGAATAAATTCCCAAGACTCAGTACTAAAAAAATTGAATGAAGATACATTGGTCTTGCATGGATCCAAGCCTCCTAAGGAATCATATATTATAATTCCTTAAGAGGCACACAATTTTGAATGTGGTTGACACAAATAATTGTCTCAAGCTACAAAGAAGAATCAATATAGGTAAGTGCAAGAAGTTGGGTCCACGAAGAGGGGAAGTTTCAACCAAAAAAATGCCAACAAGAACAAGAAATCGAGCCTTAGATCGGGATCTCATTCATGAATGGGTACCCATTCTAAAAATAGAATGGGTGCTCATTTTAAAATGGGTGTACTAAAATTAAAACATGTGTACCCATTTTAAAGCAGGTACCCATTCTAAAAAAAATGAAACCCAAAACTACTTTTTAATTTTGTTTTAGGCTCAGGAAAGTATTGGTAACCAAACCATTTTCCTTGGACCTACAACTAAAAGACTAAGGCAATGTCAAGAGAAATGATTGACTTTGGCAATATAGCTAATAGGTTTTTTTTCTTTCCAGAATTGGTTTATGAAATCAAAACCCATTATAACTCATGATATCTAGTTTTTAAATGTATAATTTTTTTATGATTTGATTATTTTTTCTATTTTTTGATTAATTTCTAAAATATGTATTTTTTGTTAATCGTTTTGTAAAAAAAATTATATGAAATAAATCTAAAAATAATTCTCTACACAATGATTTTTTTTTTAAAATGTATTATTACTTTAGGTCAAATTATGGTGTCCATACATGAGGGTTTTCAAACATAGCAATTAGGGCCAATACAATATTAATTAAAAAAATATTTAGAAAAAACATGTAGAAAATATTATTAAAAAAATCTTCATCAATCTTTAGTTTGTTACACATATTTTGCCAAAGCAATTAAAAAATACTTTTGTTTAGGTAAAATTATGGTTTTAGTCATATGCATGGTATGGTCTTAAAAAATAACTTTGAAAAAGTGGTTTTTATACATGCCTATTAAAAATTAAATTGTATCATCTGGGTATTAAAATGAATTACATATTTTGAAACTAGACTAAATATATTAAATTTCATATTATTGAAATTTTTAAGATTCAATGTGTAAGTGCTTCAAATTTCAATCCAACTATGACAAATTCTAAAAATCAAGAAAAACATTTCCACTTTTTGAACATTTTGTGGACCCAACTTCTTGTGCATGCCCATATCATACAACTAAAAGATACAATTTTTCATCTCCTATAATGTACTATTCTTTCACTCAGTGACATCATTGTATTGATGGGTGTAAGGAACTATAATATTATGTTGAATACCATGCTTAGGAAAAAATGCTTGAAAGCTTGATTTACATACCTCTCCCATTATCTGCATGTACCCTCTTGTTAAAACATCGAATCTATTCTCCATGAATGCCTTGAGGATCCTAAAAGTATCAAAGACATCACTTTTGTACTTAAGAAAGTACACATCTATGCCTTGAGAAATTATCAATAAATTTGAGCACATTTATTGGTCCCTAAAAAAGAGTTTTAAATGACATGAGGTCACTATATGCCAACTCTAAAGGTGCTTTAGCACTTGTGACTCTACCTATAGGAAAATAATCCTTGTAATGTTTAACAAGGGCACAACATTGACAAACACCATTTGTGCAAGAGATCTTAGGTAGTCTTGTCGCTAATGTCTAAGTACTCATCTATTGTAGATATCTATAGTCAAGTATTCATATATCTACTAAATGCAAGGCTCTTGTAGAAATAGAATGACCTTTTCTTTAATAGGGGGAAGATGACTTGGAGGTTGAAATGTTATGTTGTTGCATGGATTCCTCTAAAGCTTCTAATCTCTTTAAGCACCTAGTGATTGAGTTTCTCTCTCTACCATAAAAGTTACAAGGTTTGCATGAATTATTCTTTTTCTTGGAGGAACACATAATCAACTTAGAAGATTTATCATCACTTGGATAGGATAAAGTTTTATGTGCTGACTTCTTATTTTTCTCGAAGGAGCTCTCAATATGTAATGAAGATTATATCTTAGGCTTTTGCTTATTATTTTCCCTTTACATAAATATGCTACCAAAGCATGGTTTTTAGAACTAGAAAGAGAATCCAACTGAGCCATATATCATATATTTTTTAATATTATTTTTTGAAGTTTTAATGTTTGACTTGAAATGACAAGGGAAGTGTTGATATTTGTGAGGGATTTTATTAAATGTGTTATTTCAACTTTATTTAAATAATATTAACTAAATTATGTTCTTTCTTCTAATGTGGCCTATTTTTTATTTTTTTACTAGTTGGAAGCTACCATAATTAATAATGATATAGCATACTTTTATTATGATAGGAATTAAGAATATGTGTTGTGGTGCACATGATAGTTGATAGGTTATTGTTTACAATTTAAGTGTTGGAAGATTATCTTTTTCTCAAATTTATTTTGGATCAATTGATAAGTATATTTGTTGAAATATTATCTATTTATACATATTTTTTTATTATTTCTAAAATATTAGATTATTCCATGTGAAAAATCTATTGATTTTTATAAATATAGTTTCTTTAGACATTTATATTAATTTATTTTCATGGGATTGTTGACAAGTTACTTCAATACTTTCATAAAAAAATTATTCATATCTTGTATAGTTTGAGTTTTATCACATCCAAGTACATTTTTTTAAGGTTAAAAACATGTAAAACTTCAAATTTATGGAGATTTAGTAAGTATAATTTTATTTTATTTTGGTTTTTTGCATCTATGCATGTAGCTTTTAAAGATGACAATTATTGCAAGCAACATTCTTTCAAATTATAGGTTTATTTATTATAACTTCTAACGGTTTCCATTTATTTCATGAAGTTAGTATATATATTTCATCTTGTTTGATCATAAATGCACTAAGAGTATTACAAAAGATTCCAACTCTCAAATTGAATTTTCCCTCCTATGTTGTAGTACAAGTTCCTACTTTATTTGCATCCTATACAAAGGTACAACATGTTCTCTAATATTATCTTTGTTGTCTATCATAGAGAAATTGTCTTTCTTTTATTTTATTGTAATGTTAGTTTTATTTTTTTTTACAATATTAGAAGGGATTTGGATTAGCAAGATGTGTGACTTCTACACCATTGTGTGGAAATCTCATGCATGGATAATGCATGGATTGGACTACTTTCATGGCATGGATCAATGTGTGACCAACAAGGATGTTATATGGGTGTCTAATGTTAAGAACATGCAAAAGGGTATATTTATGACTAAACCCACATAAAAAAAGTGCATTAAGGAAGTATATATGCTTACACTAGATTAGAATATTTATATTATTTGAATATCTATTTCCAATGGAAATGGATTATTATTACCATTCATGCTAACTTTTCATTCTACAACATAGTAATATCCTAAAAACTACAAACCCAAGAAAATATGGGCTTAAGCATATATCTTGTTATCCCCTCAAAGGGCAAAGAAGGAAAATGACTTCCATGAAAAAATGAACCCCTTACTAGAAGTTTCCATTAACAAATATCTTCGCCTCAATGTCCACCACAAGCCTAGTTAAGGATCAAGCATGAAAAAAAGAATAGGTTAGAAAGTACACCACCTGTATGATTGCATAGGTGTACAAACTAGAATTATGAGACCTAAAGATCACTAGGGTCTTGTTTGAGTTACTTGTTGTAATTTTGGTGCCTAAAGATCAACATGGTCCTATTTAAGATGCTTGTGATGACTTTGTTGCTATACATGAGTAAAATTTATATTGCAATACTTGTAAGTTAAAATAGAGAAGATGATGATAACCCTAAGAAAGTTTGATCATAATTAGTTTTAAAATAATTGATTAAGTTTCCTCATAAAAACCATTGGTTGAAGCAAGAATCTCTAAATCAAAGGTAACAATATGATTGAACTATTAGGTTTCCTTGACAACATTGAAGGTATTGAGACTAAGAGGTGGCCTAACGTGGTGGTAAAAGAAGAATTAAGCAAAAGATATGGAATTTGAATACAAATAATTAAAATCTACATGAACAAGTAAGACATTAGCTTACAAAAATATTTAAATAGAAAATAGAAAAAACTATATAAAAAAATAATGCAACTAATCACATGCATATAAATTTAACAAAAACAAGAGTACTATCTTGATGATTCTAATCCTATTTATGAATACCATTTCAAACTTATATAAGAACAAAAACCAAGTAAAAAGCATAGATACAAATTGATATAATTTTATATTTCTAAATGGTTATAAGAATTCCATATTTATAAGTTTTAAGTATTTCAAAAAGAATTCCAAGTCCCACCTGCTAACTTTTTAACTAACCACATCCTTATGAATCTATCATTTTAATAATTTCATTTACCCACTTCACCATGGATCTGACTAATATATAGCGATAATATAGAGAGAGAAAGAGACACAGTGTTAACACAACGATAAACGATATCCTCTCATTTTTCTTCTAATTCGAGGACGTTGTCTCTAATTTGAATGAACGAAAGGAAAAGACCTTGTAGTTACCAAGATGAACAAAGAGAAAATGGAATTTGATAAGAGTATGGAACCCATGCAGGCCACAGTAATGATAATGGAGTTCATAGATTAATAAAATCTAGATATTGGAGTAGAGGAAATTTTCACTACGGCTCCACTGGTAGACATGCAGCCAGAATATGGCAGCAAAGACAAGAAATGCAATCTGTTTGACAGAACTGCGTCAAAGAAATATACCCTTTAGGGCTACGCAACTTACCAGAAAGAGAAATCAAGCACTAAAATAAAACCACGCGTATCTCATACACAAGATTAATACTCTTTAGGGCTACGCAACTTACCAGAGTATGTTGTGGTAGAATTCAAGGCAGGCGAGTAGTAGCAAGTTGTACCCCCATTTCTCTCTTTTCCATGTTCCACAAATTATATATCTTATTTTCATATAATCCCCCACTCCTATCAGCTACTTTTTTAGGCTCTTACAAAAGACATGCGTCATATTAGCCTCTCCATCTTTGTGACTCTTACACTCAGACCAATGGAAAAATTAGGAACTATATATATGTAGACATGCAAAATTAACATTATCCATTCAATTAGGTCCATTCATCAAATTAATCAAGTTCACCTTCATCCATTCATCACGTAATATCATTAATTTCAATCTCCTAGGGTCATTAATTTAAAATTAAATAAAATTTATCATCAACCTTTAATCAAATAAATCAAACATTCATTTAATTAAATCCCAAATGCATTGTCCATCCTTTTCTTATTTAAATAAATCAAATATTTTAGTCAAAAATGTCAAACTCACCTAATCATCATTAAGCTAATTTAATCCTAATTAAACTAACCTAACCACCAATCATATCCTCTAGATTTTACCACTTGCACAAATAAATCAATTTATTGATAATTTATTAAATCCAACATTTTCCATTAACATGGCATCTTTGAGGAATATTCCCTCAAGTTTGAATTTAAAATCAAGTGGGCATGTACATCCAACAAAACAATTAATGTCTCTTACATGTCCCTTGTAAAGGTCAAACTAAGCATTAACTCTCAAATTCAAATTTGAAATTTCCCCCTTTTGGGCACATTTCTTAAATCTTGCACATCCCTCAACCTATGACATGATGACAAGTGGCCTCTTTTCATTGACTTGTTTTTTATCTCACATTGCTCTCTTATGAGCACTCTTAGCATTTGAGAATCTACAAATAGAGAGCTTCATTCATCAACAAATCCTCCACAACTCCACAAATCATCCACAAATCCTATGCAAAGTCACTCTCTTCATTTGAGAACTGATTTTTCCCATTCATCATCTTGATCATCAACATATCATTTTCATATCATGGAGTTTAAGCAAGGATTGGGAAATGGATTATTTCCATAGAAGCACCAATCAAATATGAAATATTATTTACTTTATGATTTATTGTATGCTTTCATCTAGTTTATCTAATCTTTTGTTGTTTTGATTGCATCATTAAAACATGTTGATTTATTTCATATGGATGTGATTGTTCGCTTTTTTGCTAATGATGTATATTTAAATTTTAGCCATTTGTAGATTTAGCATCCACAATGGCACTAGAAAGAGGGCATGTTTATTCATGATATCTATATCTAATCACCTTTCTTAAAATATGATGTTTTTTCTAATATGGGTAGCTGTGAAAATAAGCTTACTGCTGTTTACTTTTCTATATAGTCAGCAAACTCTTTGTCTCATAATGTCTCCCAATTCACATCCTAATGGATTTGTGCAGTTATGAAAATGAGACTAGTTAATGTAGATTGTGGTGCAGTTTCCATAGTCATTGCCATTGGACTGAATAATTGGTGCTTTATAAAAATCTAGCTTTTATTATTCAATCTCTTATACTCGTTTAAAGTCCCTTAGTTCTTTCCTGCACCATTACCAGTGTACTATCATTTAGTCTTAGACAATCTTGTGATAGTGAGTTGAGACTCCATGTGTCCTCTCAACTTTGGATTTGCTAATCCTTAAACTTCCTTAGCAGTTTCCTTTTTGAAAAGGACTACGATGGCTTTATCTTAGACTATACCTTTTGAGATTGGCTGCAACTTGTTTCATTGGTGACTTGGGAGCTTTGACGAGCTCTTCTAATCTATAGAGATCTCCTCCTTCGAACCTTTCTTACAGCCACACATCTTTATCTCCCTTTCATTTGTGACAACTACGGCTACTTTGGCCTAGGTAATTCTTGTTATCAACTACAACTAACATAGCGATCAACACTTCTCCCTAGTGGCTTCTTCTAGCCTTCACCACTTCTTTCCCAATTGCAGATGGTCAAGCAGTGATGATCTTTAACTAAAAAAAGCTGATTTGGGGCTGCTTCAATCACAACGATTTCCTTAACTCTTGTCTTTGTCTAGCGCAAACAACTGCATCTTTCTCCAGCAATCTACTTTTGGTGATTCACAATCACAACGGCCTTATCTTCAAAATCCTTTGATAGCAAGAAGTGATGAATAAGTCTGTGTTTTGGAGTTACTAGTTTGCATCTACAAATTCTAAAACCTAAGTGGTACAACACATCATAATAGGAAGTCTATGCACGTAGCTTACCTGTACAAGGGTAGAAAGCATGCTAGAATGGATTGCGGAATTTGGTCCTACACCTGCCAATAGTATTTGTAGTAAATCTATTTTTTGTGCTTATCTTGCAAAATGGTGTGCTTTCTCTATCCTTACACATTCTATCAAGGTCTCAATTAGTTCATACGCCTTGTTTATATCTCCTGCCAGTAAGTCCACATGCCTTGTCTTTATCCCTGTCAGTTAGTTCATACCTATTGAATGTGCTTTGTCAAGAAGTTCATGCACCTTGTCTATCCATCAGTATTTCATGAGATAAAGATAAAAGGGAGATCACCATCATTGAATGTGCTTTGTACATCTTATAGCCTTTCATGAGATTGCCATCATTGCATTTCATGAGATCACAGTTCATGCACCTTGTGCATATCACGCCATCATTGCACTTCCTGAGATTGTAGCTCTTTAAGGCTTTTAAGGGGGTCACTGGCTTTTTATGAAGCCGTATCCATTCTTTCAAATAGCTCACATACCTTGTCTACATGTCTAGGGAGGAGACAAAAAGAGGTCATAAAATCATACCTTCCAAGCACATTAAATTCATTTTAGTTTGAATCTAGTTTTGTCCAGAGATTAGGCACATCCTTACACAACTAGCCCCTCCATGTGATTCTTGTCACCAACTTGCTTTGGAGCAGTTTTAATTTATTACCTAGAAGGTAAATAAGTCTTAGAGAATTTAAAATCAAACTGGGCCACTACCAATCAATCGATGCATCTATTTTACACCTGACGTGGTAGTGCTTGAACTCTCCTATCGAGGGCCGATGGTGCTTGAACAAGTCAACTAGTTTCTTTTTTTTTGTTGCATTAATGGTAAGGTAGGTTAGTGGAAAAACGTTAATGGTTGAGTGAAAACGCATTAATAGTACAGTCTACTTTGTGTAAATTTCAAGGTAGAGTATTTAATAAAGTCTACGTTGCCCCCTAGTTTTCGTAAACAGTAAGGCTCTCCAAGTAGCGACATCCAACAACCTGCAGTTCTCAAATCCTGAATTTGCATCTTTATTCATGAGATCTGATGCTCCAACAAAGTGCGAAGTTCCCATTCCTGAGAGGCCTGAGGTACAAATACGTAAATTGTCCACTCTGTTTTCTGCATTGACATAAGGCTCAATAACTTCACAGTGGTAATCGTTTACTATGTTGAGATCATTATATTCTGCAATAAAATTTATTATGTCAGGCAATGCATTCATGGCAGAGAGTGAGATCGATGGTAGGCAGATTTGGAAGCTTTTTTGTGGTTGTAAAATTTGTTTTGTTAAGAATTGAATGGTGTCATTGAAATGGAATTTCTTAGAATTTTAAATTCATATTTTTCTTCATGATATCATTCTGACATGTATTAAATATAGTGAAACAATCAATTTTTTTTTAGATTGTAGTTCTAGGGAAGACAAGTGTAGTGCTTTCTTCCTTGTTGGAGGACAACTCCTTCTCAAACTAGAGAAACTACTGAAGCTTTTTATGCTTACAACATGCACAAGTGGTTATTACAAATGATGGCTTATGATTGAAACTTCAAATTTGCATCAAGAAACAATTGTCTCATCTTTAATTCCCATTGACTGTACATTCAATTTCTCTCAATATTTATTTGTTGAGTCATCTTTTAACAATTACTTCTCACATGTTTGTCTCTTTATCTTGTAGGAGGATTTCATTGGCACATTGAACCAAAAACAAGTACATTTTAAATGGGCCTTGAATTGGAACTTGAAAAGAGCATTTTTCAATGCTTATTGAAATAGCTTGAAGCGTCCATTCCTTGCTTTTGTTTTCTATTTTAGGCTAACTAAACCATTGGTTTGATCTTTTAAATTTGGTTAAAATGAACCTTAGAAACTGACTAAACTTTACTTTTGGGCTAAAATTGAACAAAAACATCTATCACATTTCCTTTGGTGCTTAAAACGAATTCATTATTGCTTTGTGGGATCTAAAATGAACATGTGCTTCATTGTTTTGTGAGAGCTTACTTGAACTAACATCATTGAAAAAGAACGTATGTGCTTCTCTCACGCTTTATAGTGATCTTGAGAATCAAAAGGCCTTTTTAATGACTTTAGGGTGAGAAAGCAATCACCTCCACACTTCAATTTGGGTTTAAAATTAAACAAGATCTTGTGCGAGTGTGAGTTAGGTATATTGTGTGTGTTCTCCCTTTATTTCTAAATGAAGGTCGATCAAACCATGAATGTGCTTGCTCGCTATTGTTTACCTTTAGAGGGGTTTGCCTAAGAGACACATCCGAAAGGAGAACTCAAAGGCGACTCCAACTAGTTTTTTATTCGGGCTGGTATATAAATGGATAAGACTAAACTGTCAAGTCCTCATGGTATGTAGGCCTTAGCCATACAGTGTCTTTTAGAATGAAGTACTACCATAAAATGTATAAGTGCCCCTAGTAGGATTGATTAAAGCCTTTAGTGGCTTGTTAATGCTCACAAGGTGCCATGTCCCTGATGTTGTGTCATTAAGAACTTTGTTTGTAGAGGCCAACTAGTCCATCCAACGAGTTTATCAAAGTGGTGCATTGGAACTTAGATTCCAAGAAGTTACTTGCCTTGTCCGATCTTGGTTAAAATATAGAGGTTATGACTTCATTCTTAACATACTTTATATTTTTTCCTTGGTTGCATGTAAAATCATCTCTTCTACTACGAAGGGCCTGAGGCAAGCCCACCAAGAGAAACGTACCAATTGAGCTAGGATTTTATATTGCTTGTGAGTCAGTTTGAAAACATAGTGCTCTAATCAAAAACATTGGAAAACCAACATTCAACGAATCATCAAAATTGCAAAACCTTTAAGAGAGGAAAATATCCTTGAACAAATTCACATGTTATTGCTTTCCCTTCGGATTCGTGTCCTTAGAGGCATCTAAACATTTGGATTTCATCTCAATTTTCTTCTACTAAAGTCAACTTTAGGTAACTCTTGCCTCAAATTTCCTTGGTTTCCACACAATACACTTTGTGGTATAAGGGGAAAGTTGAGACATTAGAAATCTAGATTCAAAATCTAATCAAGAGTGTGTTTGTGGTAAAAATAATCCATTAAGCAAATATTAATCAATTGGACCCCACATATGTGCTTGGCATCTTTTGGTCATATGGTTTTCATGCAAACATTGGTCTTTTGATTTTGAGTTACTCTTAGAGAAAGGCATGTTCTTCACTATCTTGGCCTAGTAAACAAGTCCTTCCTAGGTTCATTTAGGATCAAATCAAACACTTCATCCATCCAAACATTTATCATCTTCATCTCACAAACAACTTTGGAAACATCATTTTACACTTGGGTAAATCATCAAAAATCAAAATCACCTTGTTTAGTTAGGTGTATGGAAATGCATCCTTTCTCATACATTTAATTGAATTAGCAATCCTTTGAACAATTTCATCCTAAGATAACATCTAAACATCTTAGGGTTTACACATTCATTATCCAATCAAACCAATCAAAATAAACCCTAAGTCTAGTATTGATCCAAAGTCCCTAAACGTTCAACACTCATATCATTTCCACTTTTCATCCTTCATCTCATCATTAGTCCTAAGAACCTTAGAGGTCACTTTTGCACCAAGGTCAAAACACAAGAGGAACATGGAATACAAACTTGATCCATACATCATGAGTAATCCAAATCAATTGAATTTTCAAAGCCTCACAATGCTGATTGATTATCAACAGTCACATCTATACAAACCGTACATGGGATCATTACCTTCGACAAATGTGAGTATGCCCAAATCAAATTTTGGGACACCTTTCCCAATGGTAGATTTAAATCCAAGTCCAAACCTACAAATCCACCAACTGAACAATCAATACATGAACCTTCAAACGAACAATGTCATCCCACCAAATCCCCACAAGCCAAATGAGAATGTGCCAAGTACAAGTTTTTGAAACATGAGTCTAACAAACTTTGGGATGGATACATTTTCAAATCATATGAATATTCCATATATGAACAATGGTCAATTTCAACCTATCATGCCAAATTTGAACATCATCCCAAATCAGAACATTGTCCAAAATCAAACACAAGTATGCATTCCAAATCTGCGTGAACAAAAACCAAATCAACTATATCAAGGGAGTCAAGATTGAAATAAAGAACAAATTTGGCAAGATCAAATTGCTACACTTACCAAAATAGTTGAGTCATTGTGCCAAGAGACATCTCCACCACCATTACCCATATCAACATCATTCCTTGGTTTAGGGCTTCCCCCTTTACCTAGCACCAATCACTCCATCCAAATCAATCCACCTAACACCAATCAAGCCATCACATCAAATCCTTGGAATATACCATCAAAATCATGCCAACAGATGGTATTTAATCAAATGACAACATCAAACATAAAAAATCAAAATATGGTCTCCCAAGGACCTATCACCTTGGTCATTCTGACTATTCCTATCACCTCGTCACTTCAACCACCCCTATCACACCCACCATATCTCAAACCCTCACGATCACTCCAATCGTATCTCAACCACTTGTCACTACATCCAACACAATTCCAAATACACCACCACTACCACCAAAACCAAGTTTAATAAGTCAATATTGTAACATCGCACTAAAAGCACATCAAGCCTACCAACAAGCACTTCAACAATATCAGGCGGCTCCACAAATTGCTCAAGCTACCCACACCGCTCAAGCTATCCAAGCTGCCCAAGCCTCTCAAGATACCCAACAAACACAAGCACAAACACAAAAAATGATAAATATTGGGGATACCAATGAACATTCAACCACTGGTGATAGCATTGACAATGTCCCCACCACAATTGCTAAAAGCATTGATCAAGATCTATCCATCAAAGAGCACATTAGAGATGTTTCTATCTCATCCGACGATCAAATCAACATAGGTCAAGAGTCACTTTTCAATCGTGATCGAAATCCACCAACAATACCCAACAATGATCCAATTCAAGAAATGTCAACATCACTTGACCCTATGGTTGAAGACATTGGAAATCCCTCCACCACAATTGTTGAAAACAATGATCAAGATCTATCCATAAATAAAGATTTTTTTGCCTCATCCAATGAGGCATCGACCAATGATCATTTTAAAAATGTCTCTACATCACCTAATAAGTTAAAGGACATATCTCAAGAATTTATTCCAAAGCATGATCAAAAGCTTTCACCAAGGTCTAGCAATGGTCCCTTCCAAGACATGTTGATCCCCTTTGACCTCATGTTTACAGATACTGAAGGAATCCTCAACTTAACACTTGATCCAAGTCCACTCAAAGATCAAGAGGATATTAAGCCATTCCCTATGCCTAATGATAACATCCAAGAATCCTTTGTAAGCAATCCATCCTTTGAAATTAACCCATGTCAAGAACTTGATCCAAAGCATGTCAAAAGGAACTCCAAAATCATTCAAGATCAACAATTTGTATCTTCAAGATACTACAATAAACTAATGGACACTCTCCTATCTATCCAAGATGATCATATCCATGTAGCACTTACTCAGGACTCCATCTACCCATGAGATGCTTTCTATGGATGGACACGTAGATGATCTTCATTCAAAACAAGATTCCTTTACTCCTAATATTATTAGACAAAAAGAGTAGGTCATTGATTCCTACAATCAAATAGAATTATCAACAATAGTATCAGATATATCACAAATTCAGACTAAGGACATCATGAATAAAGATATTGAACATTATCCACTCACAAAAGCAAGTCAGATAGAATAGTATAATCTAGAGTTAGCAGAGCAACAAATTCCAACAATGTCATCTATAGTGGTCATTTGTCAGAGCATGTTTACTGAAAAACACATCTCAAAACAAGCAAAATCAAGGAACGAAGGTGCCACTAGAACTATATTGGGGGAAATTTCATCTCAAGCAAACATCAACATAGGGAGCACAAAGAGTCCTTATGATGAAACTAGTGTCAATACTACAACTAGCCACGTCACGAATCTTCATCCATCCATCACCCCATCTACGAATTGGGATCAACATCAAAAGAAAGAATTGAATCAAAGTACGAAGAATGTTATCAAAGAAAAAGAATCAGAAAAGCATAATGGACAAATCAAATACATATGGATACTAATGAATACAAAGAAAGATTATCCCTATCAAACTCCATCAGTCAAAGAAACTATGGGGCAAAATAAAAAAGGGAAAAGTATCCGTCAATGATGTCCGCAAAAGCAAAAGCAGGATTTTCAAGCGATGTACAAAGTGTATCAAGCAGTTAGTCCTAATTCCATGCACACTTTTGTATCCACCCATTGTTGCTCATCTTCCCAAGTTTGGAGAGCCAAAGGTTCCAAACTATAAACCAATCCATCTTTTATCCCTAAACACACTCCATCCACGCCTCCACGCATGATATCCAATTCTCAAATTGACCATGTATTGGCAATGACACTTCATCATAAGGATTCAGAAGGCACTCTATCACGATGTGCACACAGAGATAGACCTAACCCCAGTATCAATGAAGCAAATCAGGAATCCCAAAAGTCGCATTCAAGTACACGTATCTTAGAAAAATAACTTCTTTAGGTAGGATACCGATGGCACATTATGATAGGGGCATCTACATTAGCAACACCTTGAGATTTAATATGAGTTTAAAATCTTTCAGAAAAATCAAAAAAATAAATAATCCAAAAAAAATAGAAAAAGGATTGAAAAAGTAAAGAAAAAAATTGTCCTCTGGTGAAAACCACTATAGTGGCGCTTTGGGCAGGGACCATGATGAAACCTAGAAAATAGGCATCATGTGTAGAATCGAGCATCTATGTGAACTATGTCATGTGAAAACATCTCATCCCATCCATAATAAATCCAACAATCCATCCATATCATCCATAATAAATCTATCCATCCATAAACCATTGATCCAATCCATTTTCATCCATCTGCATCCATCATCCAAGTTATCTTGATCTTGATGAAAGTTTGGGGAACACTTTACGCTTGCTTATGGTAAAACATCTTGACATGGGTCATTTTCATTAATCCTATCCTATGCAGCATTATCTGAGCCATGAAGCATTATCCAAATGAGCATTCTTTATCCGAACACCTTATCTTATCGCAAGATAATCCTTGGCATCCTTTGCGTATCCATCCATCCATACACCTATCTAAGCATCTGTCCATGGAATTCCATACATTGCTAGACACTGGGGGTAGATATTTACAGCTTGCTTTGAGAATAAATTTTGATCTATATCCTCCAACTTATGTGGTGATACGGACATTGACAAACATGAAATCAAATTGGTCAAGCATTTGTAATCCAAAATTTGAATCACTAGCCCATGGCATATTTTGATGAGAAGAAATTCCTTATCAGTCTTCATCTTTCATCGAACATCAATCCAAACAATCAATATCAGTTGCATCTAACGTACCCTTCAAACGTCACATCAAATCATTCAAACAACTTTTGTTCCAAAATCAAGCTTCATCAATTATGATCAATCAAATCCAATAAAAAAAAATCATCATCTCATAATATCCTTATGTTTCTTAACACTATCCTTGCATTGTTGTGTATCCTCAACAATGTTATCATCATCAATCCCATCAAAATCCTAAATCCTCATGTTGCTTAACACTATCCTTGCATTGTTGTATATCCTCAACAATGTTATCATCATCAATCCATTGATTTGATCAATCAACCTTATCTTGGTTTTTTAGAAAAATCCCCAAATAGAGCACTGATATCGTCACATATGTCCGTATCCAAATTGCCAAAATCATGCAAAAATCCAAAAATCCAAAACATCAAAAAATCCAAAAAACACTCAAAAAGTCAGAAAAATATCAAAAACATTAGAATCTGAACTATGTCATCTCTGAGGTTAAACATAGCCAATGCTAATCATTGATCAGCCCCAGAGACATCAAAATCCAAAAACATTCAAAAAACATCAAAATCCAAAAACATTCATAAAATCTCATAAGACCCCAAAACATCGCAAAATTCAAAAATCAAAACATTTGTAAAAATCTTGAAAACACCAAAAATAGCCTTAAAACATTTCAAAATGTCAAAAACATCCAAATATTTGAAAAAATCCATCTTTCCCATCTCGTTTGTACCCACTATAACATCACTCATAATAAACAATCGTCATCCTCACACTTTGGCAAAACAAACAGAAATAATCATAGCAATCAACAAAATCAATCTTTAATCATAAAATCAAAATTGAAACAACAAACCTTAAAACAAAATTAAACTCTTGATCATTTTCAAACATGTCAATCAACCTTATATCAATAGCCTCTCAATCAACTTATCAAACCATCATCATCCTATACAATGCATGTCCTAGGATATATCGTTCTGACAATGGGCATCATTTTGGATATCACCTTAGATTCTTATCCTATCAAAACAAATCCCTTTGGCTAGAGATATGAAGAACATTGACTTGTTTGTGTACTTGATCTTTTCTTTTGATTTATCTTATTGCGCTCATTCCAAGGACCTCTCGATGATATCCAAACGAAGGATTTAGAGAGATAGGACTGGGTCAATGATCATTATCTTTTGTCTATTGTGCTTGTTGGACGTTCTTGTAAAATAACTTGGTGAATACTTGCTTTGTTAGGTACATCCGAGCAAGGTTTCTGTATGTCAAGTGTGAACAAGAATACTCCTATCTATTTGTTGAGTCAAAGTCCATCGCACTAGGTACAACACCATCCTAGTTCTTTATACCTTGATCCATTGTATCTACATGTGTAATCAAACATAAGGTAAGTAGCCCTTTTAAAATCCCAATCCTTGATAAGCAAATCATCATCTATCATCATCATCATCTCTAATAAAGTCTCGTCAAATCATGGACTTGTGGGATCCTCTTGTCATCATCTCATTTCTGCACTAACATCATCATCACCAATGCATCCATCCTGCATCCACAAACCATCAACATCTTCCATATCATCCTACATGCATGTTCATCATCATAATATAGATCTGTTAGTCTAAGCATTTCATAAATCATACATTTCCATAATCATATAGGCATCATCAAATCATCCATCTAACATGCATCGTATCATCATTTAATTTGTTTAGGATAATATAGATTGTTATTCTAAGCATCTTAAAAACATCTCATTTGCATCATCATCCATAACCATCCATTTTGAACCTCTTTATTGCGAGATTGACCCTAAAATTGAATATTTTCACTCGATCTCTTGAGGGGGCAATGTACCAGTGTACTTTCCACTAGGGCAACCAAAAAATCAATTTTTTTTTGAATTTTGAATGTTGATTGCGATAAGATTATTCTTTGAACCAACGCAACAAGTACATTGCTTCAAAGAGGGGAAAAATGTAGACATGCAAAATTAACATTATGCATTCAATTAAGTCCATTCAACAAATTAATCAATTTCACCTTCATCCATTCATCAAGTAATCTCATTAATTTCCATCTCCTAAGGTCATTAATTTAAAATTAAATAAACTTTATCATCAACCTTTAATCAAATAAATCAAACATTCATTTAATTAAATCCCAAATGCATTTTCCATCATTTTCTGATTAAAATAAATCAAATATTTTAGTCAAAAATGTCAAACTCACCTAATCATCATTAAGCTAATCTAATCCTGATTAAACTAATCTAACCACCCATCACATCCTCTAGATTTTACCACTTGCACAAATAAATCAATTTATTGATTTATTAAATCCAACATTTTCCATCAACATGGCATCTTTAAGGAGTATTCCCTCAAGTTTGAATTTAAAATCAAGTGGACATGTACATCCAACAAAGCAATTAATGTCTCTTACATGTCCCTTGCAAAGGTCAAACTAAGCATTAACTCTCAAATTCAAATTTTAAATTTCCCCCTCTTGGCACATTTCCCAAATCTTGCACATCCCTCAACCTATGACATGATGACAAGTGGCCTCTTTTCATTGGCTTTTTTTTAATCCCACATTTCTCTCTTATGAGCACTCTTAGCATTTGAGAATCTACAAATAAAGAGCTTCATTCATCAACAAATCCTCCACAATTCCACAAATCATCCACAAATCCTATGCAAAGTCACTCTCTTCATTTGAGAACTGATTTTTCCCATTCATCATCTTGATCATCAACATATCATTTTCATATCATGGAGCTTAACCAAGGATTGGGAAAGGGCTTCTTTCCATAGAAGCACCAATCCAATATGAGATATTATTTACTTCATGATTTATTGTATGCTTTCATCTAGTTTATCTAATCTTTTGTTGTTTTGATTGCATCATTATTAAAGCATGTTGATTTATTTCATATGGATGTGAATGTTTTCTTTGTTGCTAATGTTGTATGTTTAAATTTTAGCCATTTGTAGATTTAGCATCCACAATATGTTAGAAATATAATGATATCCTCACATTAATTATGTTCCGGAATTATTTTAGTTAACTTGTTTTATCCTGAACAAAGAAGAAATCACAATAGAATAATATTATTAAGCTGATAGATTAATAAATTTGTATTGTTTCTAGTTTTGATTGTGTAGAATTGTTTACATCAATGTTTCAGATCACACTTTGTGATCCATCACTGATCCTTTTTAACATCCTCTTGCTCTCTTTCATCCTGATGATGGATCATAGAGTGTGATCTAAAACGTTGATATAAAAATTTCTATATAATCAAAACTAGAAGCAATACAAATTTACAATATGGATTGTGGAAACTTGATATCTTTAATTGACAGAGTAGTAATGATCATGCACCTTGTGGAATATTATATATGATTTAGCTATATAATATTTGTCTATTCATTACATAAATGAAATAATAAGATCAATTTTCAAGCATATTAAAATCATTTACCCCTATAATCATATAGTGTTAATATTTATTAATCATGAAGAGATTCATGGTTTCTAAATTAACACCATATAAAATAATTTATTTACACAACATGGACATGATATAAAATCTAATATGGATTCAACCTCAAACCATTATTTTGGAAATAATAGATCAAATATCAACAAAAAGGGGATTGATAAACTTCATAAGGTATTCCTAAAGAAAATTGATTATAAAAAAGAAGTGTTGGCACTTAGATCACCTTTCATGGGGATATTGGAAAGGTCTTAAAATGCTAGATTTCTTAGTCTTCTCTAAATTATTCTGAAAAAAGATTGTAGTTAATAAAGGATAAAGGAGGGTCATGATAGATGAGGAAAAGTTGTGATGAGGGTAGAACATAACTAAGTTTGATCTAAGGGGTTTCAATCAAACCCTCCTAAATGTAACTCTCTTATTACATTTCAAAAACCACCCCTCTACCCTATGTATAGTATTCTAAGAGGATTTTGTATCTTTAGGAGGTTTTGTAAGTATAGCCACTTGGTTTTATTGAAGACATTCAACCATACCTTCAATTGAACCTAGACAAGTTTTGGTAGTATTTTTCATTTTGACCCAAATGTGGGACTCACTTATGTGTTTTCACCCTATTAATATAATTCATTATTAAATTTGGGACAGAATATTAATCATTAACTATTGAAAAAACTATCGACATACCCCTAATGGCACATTGGGGTATTTATCCCTTCATTGTGAGAGGTGACATCTTTATGACAATAATTTATTAGATGATATATGTCAAGTGTGAAATTTGAAAATCTACAAATGTTATTTAACTATAGTTGTTGCAAGACCATTTAATCAATCTTAGTCACATGAGTAGTAGTGTTCATTATTTCTCCTTTTGATACTCCTTCCCATATATTAACCCTTCTCTGATGAATTATCAAATTGGTGTATGTTATAAATAAATTCATGATATTCTAGTGATATAGATACCATTATAGAACTTGGATTACATGTACACCATTTTATAAAATATCCTTGATTAAAAACATTTAAACATTTTAATTAATTTTGTAGCCCTCTACTATGAAGTGGGAGTGCCCATAAATATGATGTTATATTAACCATCCATTACTATGACAATAATTAAATGTTTTATTAACTTATAATATACTATAATGGTTTTTTTTTTTAAGGGCTTCGCATTAATTATATAACTATTCAAGCATCTATTCTCACTTCACTTTTCAAAGCTTGATCTTCTTGGATTTTTTTTTTTTTGCTACCTACTATCATTTAATATATGAATTCCACTTAAGTTATGCATTAAGGAGCACTTTGTATATTTTCATACATTTAATTTTGTCTATAATTCATGTTTATATGTGGCAAAGCAATGGATATATTATTGCTAAAATGGTGGAGCCACAAGAGAGCAATATAATAGACCCCTTCACTAGTTTCCTTTGAATCTTTCAAAAATATGTAGGGGTGGATGCCACTTTTTATTCCACTAGTCATTGGTGATCTTCAATGAAGGTGGGTTTAGAAGAAGAGCTACTAAAACTTCCACCTATTTAATTTATTCAACATATCAAATCATAGTTATAAATCTAAACATGTAACTTATTTTTATCATTTATCTTGTTTAAACAATATATAATTACTAAACATGAATCTTCAACTATACCACAAAAAATATCACCATAAGTTTGTTTCATTGGAATGATTTTTCATTTCTTATCTTAGACAATTTACTTTTGGAATTCCTTTATCCATGTTAGGGAATTACCTTAATTTTTGTAATAATTTTGGTCGAATATCACCCTTATTGATCTATTTTATGTTCTATGGTGCATGTATACCTCCAACCTATATTGGAGTTGTAAGTAATGTTAATCATATATTAATATTTGTAGACATAAAATTTTCATAGCTTAAAAATAAAATAGATTGTAAAGATCTTTAGAATTAGTGAGCAAATACTTAAATAATATCTTCTATAATAGGGTTTAATGCATTATCGAAAGGATCTTAGGTGTTCATTGCTTCCTCTATTAATGTTCATATAGATAATTGAATATATTATTAGTCTTTAGATAATCCATAAATCTAACAAGTCATTTCTAGATTATAAGAAGTGGTTCTTTAAATCAACTTGTAATCTTACTTTCTTATCTTTGATTATAAATAAATTATACTATTATTTTTAAAATGTAATCTTAAAAACCTTATTTTCTTCCCTCAATTATCATAGTTGGTTGATTATAGATAGTAAGAGCCACCCTTAGAGAGACATTCAACCTCTATTTTTCCTATAAGATCTCTTGAGAGGACATCACCTCCATCATCATCCCTATTCCTATAAGAAAATGCAGCAACCTACCATCGAAGTTCTACTTCATTCTATTTTTTGTTCATTTTTTACATAATGCTACTTAGTTGTGGCACTATATCAAAGAGGAGAAAAATGTAGGCACCTAATCCTAGTGCAATCTTACCCAAAATTAACTAAATGATTAAATTATTTAGTCAATCCACTTCACCTAATGTACCCCACCTAATTAAGCAATTCAAATATTTAGTTAGTGAATTTTTCATTATCTTAAATTTATTTACATTAGATGATTAAAAATTTAAATAATCTTATTTAATTGGAGCTATATTCTCTCCAATTAATTCCAAGAATAAAGGAGCCCCTAAATCCACTTGTCCCCCACATTCCTATAGTTGTAACAACATACTGTTTTTAGTAAATATAATCTTGTTATCCCTTAATTTTCAAAAATAATCCATCATGTCTCCAATCCTAAAAAAATCTTCTCATTCTTTCTCTAACAAATTTTCTCATCACATCTCCACCAAACATGTTTCCTCTAAAAAAATTATAAATAGTCACACTATTCTATGCATTTGATTATTCACTTTATACTATCAAAATAAGTGTTTCTTGTGCAAAGAGTATCCACATCTCAAATCAATTTGAGCAAGTCAAAATTTGCAATAAAGTTTCATGGTAACCTTACTTTGTTTCATGTTTTAATTTGAATTCTATTTGCATTCTTTACCAAAGATTTATTATAGATTAGATTAGGGAATGTGCCATTTGCATTTGCTTCCTACTTTTGAAGTTTAAACTGGTGCTTAGACTAATATGTCATTTTTAGACTATAAGAAATGGTTCTTTAAATCAACCTATAACCTTACTTTATTATGTTTGATTATTTGAATGTATAATTTTTCTTTAAAAGATGACATGCATGATCAAAATTTATTAGTCTAAAAATAGACCAAATAAATTACTCCACAAAATAAAGATAACTCTTTTTTTTTCTGTCAATTTAACATTTAAATATTGTACAACAAAATATCTTATTAGAAAATACAAAATCCAATCAAACTCAAACTCATAGAAATATATACTATTTTTTTTTAATAACTATACACAAATTACAACAAATTATACTAATATATTAAAAGTAAATTTCCATTCCCTTAATTATTATAGTTGGTTGCCTACAAATAGCAGGGGCCAGCCCTAGAGGGCCACTCAACCTTATTTTCGAGACATTAAGGCCTATCCTTAGACAGTAAGGTCGACTGGCCAATCCTTAATTGTGTGAGCAAGACTAGTGAGGTTACCTATGGCATCATATACAAACTCTCCAAGAGGACAAGTGTTCAATAGAAACGCAAATGTTACGTTGATTTCCATGAGTCTCATGACCAGAGACATGGCCCCATAATTTGCACCGCCGTGTTGAAAACTCCTCAGTTTTCCGTCTCTACATTCAGTCCCCTTGAATGATCAAAGTAACGATCTCCTATTAAACTTCTGTTGGAGGGCATCGGAGCATTTAGCATCACGTTAACCATATGCGGTTTCAGAATCGCAGGCTGTCGAAGCCCATCAATGTGATCCATAAATCTAACTACATTCGCAGCATTTCCCGTCCAACCCGCCGTGGAGTCGAGCATTCCGTAATCCACGACGCCGTAGCTGCCATTGACGTAACCTTGGTCTGGAAATATGGAAAGCACGAGGTTGTCGACGCTGTTAAAGCCATGGTAGTGAACCTCATTTTGTGCCAGACGTTCTTCGGGCGATTCTGCCAGTCCCATCCCTGTGAGACCCAATGGAATGAAAATATGTTTATGCATATAATTTGCATATGTCATTCCCGTGAGTTTCTCAATGACTCTTCCAAGAATAGAATAACCCAAACTGGAGTAGTGCATGGCAGACCCAGGCTCGAAATCCAGCGGTACGCCCTTCATGTAACGAATGGCGTCGTAGACTGTAGGAGGCGCAGGGTGGCCCAGAGCGTGTGATGCGTACAGAGCCACTGGGAGAGTGAAAACGTTGCGTTCTGGTAAGCTGTCATTCCACCCTCCACAGTGCTGCAGCATATGTTGTACTGTAATGTTGAATATTCGTGGGTCGACCGTAGCACCTCTTGGAGGCGACAGGTTGTCCAGAAAAGCAAAGGGTTTGTGTCCCAGACTCAGCCGCCCTTCCTGCGTCAAAAACCTCAAGGAATCAATGTACTGTGCGTTTTGAGTCCAAGTTATGCTTACTACATATGCGAAAAGTTTAGTATATATGGCAAGAATTTATACTGTTTAGCTTTCGTTAAAATACCTGAATAAGTTTGAGAATGGCGACTCCTGTAATGAGTTTGGAGATGCTGTTGTATCTGATAATGTGGCGGGTCGTCAGTAACTCACCATTTTGTAAATTGGCGACTCCAAATGCTTTGAAATATTTGAGATGACCATCTTTGGCCACGGCCAACTGAGCTCCCGGAACGTTACGGTAGGACATCAGCTTTTCCATCAGTTGATCGAATTTTTCCATCTCAGTGGAGGATGATGATGATGATGATGATGCCGCCTTCCACGCCACCATCACCAGAAATAATAGCATGTGCCTCTTGAACACGTACGCTGCCATGTTGGTGTTTTCAGATTTTGCTTGGGTTTATTCTCCCTTGCATGATTACGTTATTTATAGTGAACTGCTTCTCCTGGTTTCGTCCACCCATGGTCAATGTGGAAGATAAAAACTTGAGTGTGGAGAAAGCAAACTCCAAAATGGTTTGATTTATGTGTTCTTGACAAAGGAACTATAATGTTTTTAAATATTGACAAGCCACCGACAAATCTTTCACACTCATCATATATGTTCTTTAATGTTTTAATGTTTGACCCGAAGGGCAGCGCGGAGATTTTTGAGGGCTCTGATCAGATTTTAGTATTAATTAATTTCAACTTTGTTCTCGTGTGACCTGTCTTTTGCTTTAACTTGCTGGGAGCTATCATAATTAATATGCAGATAGGGATTAACAATATGTGTAGTGGTGCACATGTTTTGACATTTAAGTGTTTGAAAGACTATTTTTAAAAAAAAAAATTGGATTAATTAGTAAGCATATCAACTGATATCTTATCTACTTGTATATATATTTTTTTTATAGTTTTACAATTTATATTTCATGTTATTGATATTAATAAATATGGTTATCTTAAGTGTTTATGATAATCCTTTTAGTGGAATTATCAACATGTCACTTCACTATTTTTGTATTAACTTTATTCAGTTATTGTATAATTTGAGTATTATCACATTCAAGTAATTCTCTTAAGGTTCAATGTATACAACTTCGAAGTTATAGAGATTTTATAAACAAAATTTAAATGGTTTTTGGTATTCAACATCCATTTCTGTAACTTTCAAAGAGGACAATTATTGCAAGCAGCATTCTTTATTATCATTTCTTTAGTATAATTATCTACTATTGATATTTATATCATGAAGTTATTATCATGTATTTCATCTTCTTTGGTCCTAAATGCACTAATAGTATTACAAAAGACTATCACTTTCGAATTTAATTTACCCTCCTATGTAGCAGTACAAGTGCCTACTTTGGTTACCTCCAATACAAAGGTACAACTTGTTATCTAAAATTATCTTTGTCATCTATCATAGATAATTTGTCATCTATCATAGTGGGAAAAAAATCCTTACTCTTTGAAGGATTCAAAGTATTCATTAGAAGATCCCTCTTTAACCATAAAAACCCTAGGGTTAGGCTACAATATGACAACCTTGGTTTCTAAAATCAAATACTGAAAGCTTAGCGTAGAGGGAGATTGCCTTTATCTAGCACAACATCAACCTCATAGTGCACAATAGATATTAACAAATAGAAAGTAACACTAACAATTTGTATGTGTCTAAATTGATTAAGAAGGGGAAAATGATAGGAAAATATGCATTTATATCACCCTTACAATGTAACACATTTATCAAATAAAAGCTCACTTTGTCTTAAGGAGTAGTTAGGGAAATGCAAAGATAACCTGACTAATGGATTTCTAGTTTTTCCTCCCCTTTAGGAAAGCCTCTCATTCCTCTTTCCTCTTCACTTTACTAGCTTAATGGATCTTTCAAACCCTTAGTTGATAAATAGTGGTTGTAGTTATACCTTCTTTACTAACTATGAAGTTAATGCCTCTTACATTAACTTTCTTGTACCTTTCCAAGAAACAAAAAATTATTTTGAGAGCACATGATCAAACCCATTAATTCATTCCATGAAAGAAAAATCCCACACTTACATGTGATGTGTCATAATAATTTTTTTAGCAATTTTATATGACAACTCAATACATTGTCTTTCCCCTCTCACTTTAATAAATATGTTCATTTCCACTCTATATAGCTCCCTATTTTGGGAACATGACAAGCCAAGAGAACCAAAAATTAGAGATAATCTCATGTTATAAGTTAAATAAATGAAATCCAAGATGGAAAACTTAGAAGTGATGATTAAAATGACTAATTGACAACTAGCAATGAGGCTAAAAAAAAAATTCATTGAAGCAACTAGAAAATTCACTCTAGAATAGCATAAAAAATATCTAAGTGACATCATTCATACTTATCTATATAATTATCATAATAAAACTCAAATCCTAAACATGGAGATAATTTATGAAGAACATAAAAATTCTTAACAAGCCTAGCTTCTAAAAGTTTTACCAATTCCAATAAGCAAGATGCTTGATTTCCTCTAAATCATTCTGAACATCCTAAACATCATTGATAATTCATAGTTAAGTATTACCCATGAAGAAAAATATTTCAATAAAACACTGAAGCAAAAGAAAGTAAACATTCCAACACAAGCACAAAATCAAAATGAATCTCAAAAATGAAATGCATCCAATAATTGAGAAGAAAGAATAAAAGAAATATGTATACCAAAGAAAAATGAGTTAGTGTATCCAATCAAAGAATAATGCAAAATAAATCAATCCAAATTTTCACATTACATGAAATAGGTGTGTATTACCTTTGTAAGGTGTTTCTGATGCTCAATTAGCTTGGTGTTAGACACACAATTCAGAGGAGGGGTTCCTAGCCAAATAGTTGACCAAACTCTTACAAAGGTTTCATTTAATTATTAACTAGGGTTTCATAAGCTTTTGATGATTCTAGCACTATATATGCATTCATTGACTCTACATAGCATATATCATTGAGTTTAGGTGGTTTACACATGTATAGGAAAACTATAAAAGGATGAAAAAGAAAATAAAGAATTAACATGGAAAATACGGGAAATAACTTAATCTACTACTTATGCTATGGGTACCTTCAGCTTAATACTGTAGTAGTTAACTACTAGATATGAAATCTACAATTCACTAATACTACTGACTTCTAACTACTTAACTTCTCTAGAGAACAACTCAAAGAAACATTATAGAGAATAATTCATGATATAAGATATCATTCATGTGCATGTAATTAAGAGTTTACTTTAAATTAATGCAATAGTATAATCATCTAATCTAATGACAAAAAGCAAGATGGGTGAATAGTACCTCAAGTGGCCCTTGCTCAAGTTGTTGTGCCTATAGGGGAAATCAAATGTACACTACTTGAATCAACAAATCATAACATAAACTAAAATACCTTTATTGCATAAAAACTGAACTCTTACAAGATGACAAGAATCTCTACAAATCTCTCATTCATGAGTGTATATCCATTGCAACTAAATAATATAAAATTAACAATGAAGTATTGTCTATTAAAATAAAAATTGGAACTATCAACTATATTCTCTAACTAGATTTGCTCCTCAACCACTCATCCAAATATATAAGCTCTCAAGGATTTTTATTCACACCAGGATTAAAAATAGAAATTAAATGCATATGTCCACAATCCCTCAAGAATAGGGAGAGGAATAGTTTTTTCAATTGAAACCATAATGGAAAAAGAAAAAAGAAGATAAATAGAATTAAAACTCTTCCCTGACGGTTTGACAGAGACATTCTCTATGAAAACTGTAACATTAGCTTCCTTATCAATATAGACTTCTTTCTCCTATCATCTTATTAGATGATCTGGTGACTCATGATTGAACTACTTTAATGATTTCTTCCATCATTTCATATAACTATCATGTTTTCAACATTCTCAACTCTCCCCTACAATATGCTTGGAATCCATTGGTTGCATGATGGTCAATCTAGTTGCTACAGGTTATAGCTCTTCTGGCTATAAGAGATTAGTTTTATCTAAAGTATACACATCATTAGAAACCATAAATTAAACACAAATTCATACTAAATTTCATGAATATTCACACATTTATCCATGCAAATATCATCATATCATATGTAATATATTTCCAAATATCAAAGTTTGAAATTTAGGATGCATAAAATTTATGAAAGATATAATTTTCAAAAATTTCTATGAAATAAGCACCTTAAAATATTAAAAGATATGAACTAAATGGAAGAAAACTATCTATTAACTAGGCCCATCAACCTTTACAATTATCTTGAAAAGTTCACAATCTAATACAATTGTTGGTCCTCATTGTGATCATAATACAAAATATAAATTTGTATAGATCCTAAATCTAGCTCAACTATCCAATCTCAACACCCTGATCAAAATCCAAAATTTGTCAATATAAACATCCAAATATAAAATTACAATTCTCAAACATTCAACATATATCCATGCATCCTCATCCTAAATCCAACAACACAAAACCTTGTATCCACTACATCTATAAAATGACACTTTACCAAAAAGAGCTATGGTGAAACTCAATCAAGACATGTTTATATTTTAACAAGCCCAACCCAACTATCAAATACCATCATCATAGTTGTAAATCATATGCTAGTGCAATAATTTTAGCAAAGAAAATCCACAAGGTAGCGTATTGCTGCCACATCATGATAGATGTGATGCAGAGGCATCCATTTTGATATATTTGTTGTCATTTTGTAAAGGTTTGGAATTTGTTCTCCAACATTTTTTTTGAGTTGATTTGTGTTGTTTTGTGAAAATAAGTTCATTTTAGAACTATACCATAGAAAAATGGCTCTTTGGACATTTTCATGGTCTTTTAGGTCTCTCTCTTATGATGTTTGACTTATCTTTCTTTGATTTAATGTTGCAATGTAACTTATACATTCACATTAGGTCCTAAATATTCAAATTATGATGTCTTGTGAAGTTGTTGTGAAGTGTTGTAACACATTTCTACACTTTTCTAAACTCTTCTCATTATAATTCATCTAGAAAACACATTTTTATCCCTTATCAAGTCCTATTCTAAAGTGTTGTAAGGTCTTGTAACAATATTTCACACTTTTCTAGGCTTGTCTTCACTATTTACACCTTTCATATGCTTTATTTGGCCTCTTTACGCACTCATAAGACATAATTAAGTGTATTTTTTAATGTAAACCTGACAAACAACATTAAATGCAACTTAATTCCTAACACCCACTTAAATGCTTAAGGCAGGACCCATTTTCCATGGGTGGCGAATGAGTCCCTCTTAGCTCCAAATTCAAAATAATTCAAAATTTGTTTTCAGTGTTTATTCAAAAAGACCTTACATCGGTCTGTGATGAGATATTATTGGGTTATTATGGCATAAGTGTGTATAAATAAGTGTTTTTCTACCCATTTTACACCTAATCTAATTCATCCAAGCATTCACCTAATTCTCTCATTCAAGTATTCAAGCATTTTGCATCATTTGATCAAGCAAACATCAAGCATCTTGGAGCAACCATTGACATATCTTCAGATTTCTCCAACAAGGTTTTGGTTAGTTAGGACACTCGCATGTTGTTTATTCATCATTTCCTTACTTATTTCATTCCATTTCTTTATTAAGGGTTTGATTACCAAAGTGGGATTTGACCAAGGAAAATCCCTATACCCTAACCCTTAACCATTTTGCCCCTTTTGCATGTGTTTTTGTAGTCCTTTGTATGCAATTTTGTCAAGAAAATAGGTGTTGAAAGGTGGTCAACAAGTCAACAAAGTGTTTCAAGTCAACTCAACCCTAATTCAAGCTTGGAGACAACCTATGGCCTATTTTCTACAAATTTGACTCTGTCAACCCGACAAGAAGAAAAGTGCAGATCTAGATCTACAGGATTGACCTTTGAATTTGTAGATTTTTAGAAGAGGACTATTCACCATCAGTGGCGAATGAGTCCCACCTCAGGGCTGAAAAAGTTGATTTTTTTAGAATCCAGTTCCCGATAGTCAACAAGCAGTTTTGGGTCTTTTTACCAATAGCAGGACTGATTCGCCATCAGTGGCGAATGAGTCCCACTAGTGATTTACAGTGATTTCTACCAGTTTCTAGAACCTTCCAGGATCATCAATCAACTTCCAGGTTCACTCCATTCAGTCTCATTCATTTCTGTTTGCATTAGTTCATGTTCTTAGTTCATGTTTGCATACCTCACTATGTTTTCAAACATTGCATTTTTATTAGTTTTGCATTTATAATCAATCAATTCCATCACCTAGCTACATTTAAATCATTTCATTTAGTCTTAATTCCATCATAGAATCCTTTATTTGAGTGAACCACATCAATTTTGGGTGTTCTATCTCTCTCCTTTTAGGTGAAAGATCCTAAGAGTGAAAGAGAAGTACATAGAATCCACACGTTTCAAAATTGATGGTTCAGGACCATATGGGGTCATGTGAGTACCTTTTGATGGTTAGGTGGATAATTGTAAAAAGTTGTCAGTGTTGTCAACACAAAAGTGCATACAACTTTGCAACGTTGGGTTATGGGAGTTGGAAATCAAGTTTGAGTAGTTAGAGTGGATGTAATTTGAGGGAAGAGATATTTTCTCATGCAAGTAGATGTAAAAGGGATTGAATGAACAAAAAAATTATTTTTTCAATGTTTTATTGTTGTTTCTTATGTGTGGTAGTCTAAAATACAACTTGTACGACCTTGTACAGATTGATATGGACTTGCAATTGATTGGAAAAGTTGAATAATCTATTACTCTTTTAGATACAATTGGTTTCATGAATTTTCACTGTGTTTTGATCAAGTTATAGCAATTTTAGTGTTAATAGTCCCAAACCCTAGCTAGGGTTTCTAACAAGAAAAATAAATCCATGGACAAAGCTTCCACCATGGAAAATTGATGAAACTTGGTGGGAAGCTCACTACCATTTTTGCCCGCACCTCTGAAATATTAGGACTCATAATATTCTCTTTCAAATTAGTTACCTAGGACTGTGTGTTCATTTTTATAGGAAAATAGTCATGAAACCCTAGTTGCTTGAGGATTTAACAAAACCTATATATTGTTTAACAATGATTGGTTGGATCTTTAAAAAAATGTATTGAAAGGGGACTGGATTATCCAAGATCTCATGTATCAAGTGGGTGGAATACTTGCAAAATTTCACTTTCACTATCAAGCACAAGAAGGGATAGTCCAATAAAGTGGTTGACGCCTTAAGTAGGGGAGCACTAATGGTGCAAGAGATTCAATTGCAAAGTTTGGGAGTTGCAGCAATCAAAGGTATGTATGTTGATGATGCAAATTTCAAGGAGATAATTTATGAGTATTGTAACCAACCTCGTAGCACCACCAATGACAAATGGCTTGAATTTATTAGTCAATATGGTTTATTGTTCAAAGGAGCACAACTTTGTGTACCCAAGTGCTCAATGAGAAAAAAAATTATTGAGGAAAAGCATTGTGGGAGTTTCTGATGCAAGGGAATCTACCAAACACAACATTTCATCATGGAACTTTTGTCCCAAACACAATTGGAGAAGATCAAATTGAACAAGCACCAAAAATTCCTTTATCAAACTTCATCAATTTCTCTAGTTTCCACATCACTACAAGACTTCAAAATAGCATGTTAGTATTCCAATTCACCAAAACCATATTCCAGACCATCATTAGCATCAAATTGTTTGAACTTAACAGAAAAAAATGATTAGTGGAACTGAACGAACCATTTCACTCAACATCCACCAAATTACACTTCATTTCAACTACTTTCACACCAAGGCTAAAAGACATCCCATCTACCAACTTACCCCAAACCTATTACCAGACCTTTAAGACATTGTTATCATTATATTTTTGATAGAAATAAACCAATGCACTCACTTACTAATACTTTTCCATCAGTTCTTTTATCCATTGCAGACAAGACACCACTCTTGCACATTAGAATCATATTGCCAAATCACTCAAACAACAAATACTGCCTTCAAAATATTTTCTAAGTATTAAATATTCTTTGAAAACTTCAATTAGATAGTTTCAAATCAAGAACAAACAATCTTATCTCTATTTACTCAGTTTCCTTTTCTTTCCTGTAGTCAAGACTCAAACCCTAGTAGCATGGCAATATAGCTAAATTGGGTATTTCATTCAATCCACAAGGATTCTCCGTGAACAAAACACTATCTTAGGAATCCATTTTGGAATATAATAACATAACTCAACATCCAATATCATTGCTTCAGAAAAACTAACAAAACAATTTACTATCCCACGTTTTAGGCAACCAAATGGGCCTAAATATCAAAGCAACCACCATAGAATCAATTCAAAACTAACAAATAAACCAAAATAGTCTTTTTTCCAGTCTCAAAACTCAAGATTCTTCAATTCTTAGGAAAATAAAGGCCCAAAATTGCTCTGAACAACAAAACCCTCGTTATAAGGCTCTTTAATGCTTTTTAGAATGAGGGTTTAATGGAAAGCACTTTAGCAAACCTTAAACACACCTACAACCACTTCAATCATGTTTGAATAGGTCTACATATTCTTTATAGATCAACTCCTAGCCTCCTAGATTGCACTTACATCAAATGTTCACTTGTAGCCATCAAGTTCTCATTGGGAAACTCTATATTTTTAGACAGTCTAGTTTCTCATACATAAATCTCTTTCTTTTGATATAAACCCCTTGAACTTGAAAGTACATATAAAATGGAGAAACTACACTAATTTTTAGAGGATTTCAATGGATAGAGATGGAGTTAGAGAATTTAGAAACTCACTGTTTACCCTAAACAGAATATAGACAGTTTTAATGAAAAATCACCATAACTTATTCAAAATTGCACAAAAACACATGAAACAAAAAGGAGGGAGATTGATTATTTCATCATTTACAGACATCCACATGAGCCTTTAATCCTTTAAACAAATCTGTACAGGGGTCTGAAAACAACTGTTTTAGTATTTTTTGAGAAAAAAAATAGATTTTATTAATGACTTTTCAATTCCTCCAATTCAATACATGCCTATACAATCTCCCGTTGTCCTAGCAATGAGTTACCATGCATTTTTATAGGTTTTACAACTTCCTCCATCGAATAAAACTACCCAAACTGCCTCATGACCTTTCAACTTCCTGATTTTTTCTTTTTGTTGCATTTTTGCTTTATTGACAACTTTAGCAATTTTTCAAATTTTGCCATTTTTTGACATTTTTTTGCAAACTTTCAATTTTGGACCTCCTATCCACCTATAATGATTCAAATACATTTATCATGATTTCTCAAGACCTTGTTACATGCTTTTACATTGCAAAATTCATTTTTTTTTAAATTTTGCCTATTGAAGGCATTTAAAGAGCAAGGTGCTCCTACACCAGTTTGGTAGGTCATTTTGGACATGACAAGACATTGGAGTAGCCAAGAAGACCTTATTTTTGGCCTAAGATGCAATAAAATTTAAGGAGATTTGTGGAGAGGTGCACTATTTGTCAAGGAGGAAAAGGAAGCAACACAAATGTAGGGTTATATCCACCTTTACCAATTCCCAATAGACCTTGGGAATCCATTAGCATGGATTTTGTCATGGGATTACCAAAAACACCATGGAGTTTTGATTCAATATATATCAAGTAGTTCATCTGTTCTCATAAATGGATCACTTCATTCCTTGTAAGAGCACCAATGATGCCTCCTATATTGTAGGTCTCTTCTTTAAGGAGGTTGTTAGACTTCATTATTTTCCATTGAGTAAAGTTTCAGATAGGGACAATAGTTCATAGGACATTTTTGGAGGAAATTGTGGAGAAAACTTCAAACCAATCTCAATGTTAGTTCTTCCTACCATCCTCAGACTAATGGAAAAACTAAGGTGGTTAATAGGAGCTTAGGTAACCTCCTAAGATTCCTTTCAAAGGATCATTCTACTTAGTGGGATCTTGTGTTACCTCAAGTAGAGTTTTCCTATAATAATTCAATGAATAGGATCATTGGCAAGATTCCATTTCAAGTGGTCTATGGTATGCAGACAAGAGGAGTATTTGAGTTGAGAGATCTCAGTGGTATGGAGAGACAAATTGTTGAAGGTGAGAAATTTTCATTGCTATGCAATAAATTCATCAACAAGTGAAAGAGCAGCTCCAAACTAGTGTTGAAAAATACAAACAAATGGCAGACTTGAAGAGAAGGGAAGTTGATTTCAAGGTTGGGGATCTTGTCTTAGCACATCTCACAAAGAAATGGTTTCCCAATTTTTAATATCCCAAGTTGAAGATGAAGAAGATAGGCACTTGTAGGATTGTTCACAAGTTTTCCAACAATGCTTATGAGATTCAATTACCTAGAGGAGTTGGCATCTCACCTATTTTCAATGTTGATGACTTGTACCATTACAAAGGAGATGTCATTGTTGCTGAAGGAGCAGGTTTACAACAGCTCTCAAATGCTGAATGGATCAAA
Source organism: Sequoia sempervirens (assembly GCA_007258455.2). Lineage (NCBI taxonomy): Eukaryota > Viridiplantae > Streptophyta > Pinopsida > Cupressales > Cupressaceae > Sequoia > Sequoia sempervirens. The sequence continues at coordinate 406,601,629 of VDFB02000003.1, forward strand.
TATCTTCCACCTAACAAACCAACAGAGTTAGAGTGCATCATTGGAACCAGAGAGCTCAAGAAGACAAGGGGAAAGCAATACCTCCAATATTTGTTCAAGTGGAAAGGCATCCCCATTGAAGATGACACATAGATGACTAAAGTTGATATCATCAAGCTTGACCGTACTGTTGCAAATATTATATCAGGTGGAACCTGAGTTCTTTCTCTCCCTAGGGAGTATGATGTAGGGGCATCCATTTTGATACATTTGTTGTGATTTTGTAAAGGTTTGGAAATTTTTCTCGAACATTGGTTTTGAGTTGATTTGCGTTCTTTTGTGCAAACAAGGTCATTTTGGACCATTTGGGGTCATGTGAGTACCTTTTGAAGGTTAGGTGGAAAATTGTAACAGGTTGTCAATGTTGTCAATGTTGAGTAGTTAGAGTGAATGTAATTTGAGAGAAGAGACATTTTCTCATGCCAAGCATATGTGGAAATGGATTGAATGAAAAAAATGTCATTTTTGTAACATTTCCTTATTTTTTTTGTGTAGTAGTCTGAAATACAACTTGTACAACCCTATACAGATTGGTACAAACTTGCAATTGATTGGAAAATTTGAATAATCTCTTACTCCTTCAAATGCAATTGGTTTCATGTGATGGCACGCCTTAAAAAATCCTTTTGGATCACTATGCTAATTGTAGCTTGTTTTATTTGTGTTAGTTCATATGCACGTGACACACCATTAGCATAATTCATTAAATCATGCTATATATAACATGAGAGATACAAAAAAAATAGGTTACTCTTTGCACAAAAAGTTACTTTGACAATTGTCATCCATATATTTTCACAATTTCCCATATTCCTTTCATTCATCCATTCCCTATCCAAAAAATAATGTGTCATCATAGCTACACAAAATCCTTATCATACATCATCACCAATCATGTTTGTCCATAATGACACATCTACTCATCTTCTTTTGTATTTTGAAGAGATCTTGTGTATCCCATTTCACCCACAAGCTCTCTTGATGGGGCATCACGTCCATCATTATTATTCCTCTTAAAAGTTGAGGTAACCTACCATTGGAGCTCCACTTTATTCTACCCTTTATTCTTCTTTGACACAATGCCACTTAGTTGTGACACTATATCAAAGAGAGAAAATTGTAGATACATAAATTAATCATAGTACAACCTTACCCAAAAATAACTAAACTATTGAATTATTTAGTTTATCCACTTCACCTAATGTACCCCACCTAATTAAATAATTTAAATATTTAGTTAGCCAGCTTCCCTCACAAATAATTAAATAAGCTTTTTATTTAACTATCCAATTTTTTAGCTCACATGATTAAGAAAATTAAATCATTTTATTATTTAAATGGGGCTATATTCTCTCCACAAAAATTTAAGAATAAAGGAGTTTGTAAATGTGCTTGTCCCCCACATTCCTATAGTTGCAAAAAATTACTATTTTTAGTCTATAAAGTCTTGTCGCTTCATTTTCAAACAAAGTCCATCATTATCCTTCATCACATCCTTGATCCTAGGAAACTTTTCTCTCATTCTCCACCATTTATCTTCTCATCACACCTCCACAATCCATATTTCCTCCCAAAAAATTATAAATAGATACATTATTCTATGCATTTGATCATCCACTTTATACTAACTTTTTACTATCAAAATAAATATTTTTGTTCAAAAAGTATCCACATCTCAAATCACTTTGAGCAAATCAAACTTTATAATGAAGTTTAATGGTGACTTTTCTTTCTTTCATGTTTTTATTTGAACTCCATTTGCATGTTGTACCAAAGGTTTGTTTTAGTTTAGATTATGAAACTTGTCATTTGCATTTGTTTACTACTTTTGTATTTTAAACAAGTGCTTACACTAATAAGTCTTTTTTGGATTATAAGGAGTGGTTCTTTAAATAATCGTGTAACCTTACATTCTTATGTTTGACTATTTGAATATATATTTGTCTCTTTAAAAAATGACATACATGATGTTCAAAATTTATCAACCTAAGAATAGACCAAAATAAATACTTCACTATAAAGATTGAAAAACTAACTCACTTTTTAATCAATTTAAATTTAAAACTAAAATATTGAAAAATATCTTATTAAAAAATACAAAATCCAATCAAACTAAAACTCATAAAATATATACTAACAAAAAATTTACAAGTGCCACGTAGTGGCTAGTACTTGCCTTTGTAGTATTGTAATTGGAGTTTGAATTTTGTATGTTTGTATTTTTTTTTAATTATGAGAAAGTTAATATAATTATAGAATAATTATCAATAGTTCAAGGAAATTAGTAAAGCTAAAAAAATTTGTAAAGTTATTGTGTAAATGATATAATAAATCAAGAGATATATTTTTTAAAGATTTTTTAAAACACAAAAATTTAATAAAATTATATGTATATAATATAATACATTAAAAAAAATTAATAAATAGCAAACATTCTATTTTTAATTGGTTATTATGGCAATAAATAAAAGTGAAACACAAAAAATTGTTTTTCTAGTATTGTAATTTATATATTAAAAAGTCTATTAATTATTTTAATTATAAAAAATATTTTACTATAAATTATAAATTAAAAAAATTAGCCAATAGATTATATTATAATTATTTTAAGTTTAATTATTCAGGCCAAATAAACTATGTAATTTGATGTAAAAAAATTAAATGATCATTACATTTATTAAGATACATAAATTATATTATACATATTATTATTTAATATTTGCTATTATATAAATTTAAGTTTAAATAATTATTATTTTATTCTATTATAAAATCATTTAATTTAATTTATATTTTATTTAATATAAAATTATTTAAGCAATTTATATTATACTATCAATTTGATTTGATTTTTTTTTTAATTTATATTTATAATTTCCTTATAATATTTTAAATTTGAATATTTAATTGATTTTTATATAATATAATTAAATTAAAATTATTAATTATTAATATTAATATAAATACACATAGCTATCTTTTATTTCATTAAGTTAAAATTGAGGATATATACAATAACAAACTTACTATCTTATTCCTAATTTTATGATAAATATTTTCTCTTTATATTGATAACAAAATATGTTATTTACAATGTGCAAAGAACAGATAGGCAAAAAATGTGAAATCCACTAAAAGATAAAGTTTTAGGTTGAAGGCTATGTACTTTAAATTTTAAACTACAACTTCTAAATATGCATTGTTAATTAGTTCTGTTAATGATAAAATTTTGGATCTTATAATTTTGAACTGTTTCTTTTTGTTCATTATTTCCTCATTTGTGTATGAACAAGTAATTTCTCTAAATTTGAAACCAATCAACAATATTGCTTAGCTCATTGTTAAGTGTTATTTATGAAATCTTAACACCTATGTTAAATAACAATATGATAAATATGTAGAGTAATAGGTGTTAAGTGTTATTTATGAAATCTTAACACTTATGTTAAATAACAATATGATAAATATGTAGATTCAAATACACATAGCAAGATGAGTGATAATAATCATATATAATATTCAACTTCAAATCAGAGAAACAAAACCCAAATTAAGCCAATCAAAAGAGACTCCTCTTTGAGAAAAAAGTCAGGTCAAACCGGAGTTCCTAAGGAGGGTCTATTGTTTGAAACTTAACCTAATTTAGAGCCTTTTTGAACTTTTGAAGTATAAGTTTACTCTGTTTTGGTAGAGAACAATCTACTACAGAGGTTTCTATCACTTGACAATACCAAAGACCCTTCTAGAATAAACAAGCAAATAAAAGTTTTGGGACCACTTCATAGTTTTAAATATATAATAGCCTCAATAAATTTACTTCCAAACCTAGATAAAATTCTAGATTACAGATACAGTCATACCCAAAAAAACTAGAATGCATCGTCCATCCCATGGAAGAGATAGAACAAAATATAGAAGCAAGCAATATTTTAAGATCATTATACAATTCCAAGGACACAAGTACAAAAATATATTCACGTTCCAAAACATAAAAAGGTTATCCCAAACATATTGAAGTATGGATCCATCTGTATTGTAAATTTCCATGCTACGATATATTCAAATTAACAACAATCAAGGTCCTGAAGCTCTAATAGGCATTCTTAAACTTATTCTAATTTCAAGTGGGTCATTTTTTGTTGTTGTCTTTGGCATATGAAGATTCCAAATTAGCATGATTTAAGCAAAATCCCTAAAAAGTAACAATTTTGTATGGATTGAAGTCGATTGTTGCTTTTGGAAAAAATATAAGCCTGTAATAGTTGAACTTCTTGGTAGCAAGGACAATACAATTTCTCAAACATGTTCATTTGGAAAAAAATGTGTGATTTTGTTGTTGATTACAAAGCATTGACAACATTTTTGACTTGTATGTTCTTCTTTTTTATCACATGGGTACACCAAGTAATCTGTAGAATTTGGAATCCTAGATATGCTTGATAAGGTTTGTATGGATAAAGTATTTCCCCTCAACTTTTGAAGTGAAATATAAGAGAAGGATGTTATCACTTGAATTTTTCTGTAGAAAATTGAAGAAACTTATATCACTAGTCTTCTATGGGAAGTTGGGTAATTGCTGAAAAATGGCCAGAACTTAAATATTTGATGAAAATTCTTCTGCTTAACAATTAAAATATTCTCAATTAAATGGTTGGCCTTGGCTTTACTACTTTAAATATCTCTTCAAATTTTATGTAAGTAATTGTTGAGAGTTATCAATCCACAATCATTCAAATATCTTTGAAATAGCCTTGGCTTTACTACTTTTTTGTAGGATTCAAGCTCAGGGAGGGGTCTCCTTAGTCCTCCTGTGGCTTGCCTGGTTCATAGGGGAAATCTTTTACTAGTAGCTTTAGAATCTCTTTTTTCTTTTTGAGGCAACCATCCTTGTTTCATACTTTTTCAGGATATTTAAAATTTAGAGCATCACTGTCTAGTAAGTCTTCCTTCACCTGGTCAAGCTTGAATTAGATGTTCTTTACTCCTTATTCGTACAGAATTATTAACTTTAACTATGCAACACTTGTTATGGGTTGTAATCACATTGCTTATTTCTAAATACAGGGGATGAAGAATGTTATACTCAAAAACTCCATTTGGAAGTATGGTAGGCTATAATAAAGCAGATGTGTGGTTAAGTGAGAAGGTAAACAGAGCCAGATCTTCTAGACCCTTTTTCCACTTAGTTTGGCTAAATGCTATTTTACCAAGGCTAGTTTTTCTTATATCTAATGCATAAGACATTTAGTCTTGCCTTGCATTAGGCCCATTTAGACTGTCATTACTAGAATCAACACTGAAAGCCCAATTGGTATCTAGGGGGATAGATGAAGCTTTGAAAGTCACAACTCTCTTTTTGATAGAAAATCAAAGTTCCTTAAGTTGTCAATTGGGTGTTCTTTCACTGGTGAGGTCAATGGTGTTTAAACCATATGCTTAATTTCCATTTCAATAGCTATATACCTCATCTAAATGGCATTAGTACAATTGTGAAACTTCACCAAATCTTATTGAACTCAACAAAGGGCTTAAGGTGGGGAATCATGTGGGTATCTAAAGATAGTGATTCTTAAGCAAAATTGATCAAATACTAGCTAAAATAGAAATAAAAAACTTCAAATAAGTTTTGATTCAGTACCATTGAACCAAATTTTATTAAAGGGCGTGCTCGAACATAATGCTACCTAGGAAGAGCATAGTGATTTTGTGGGTCTTTAAGAGAGTGATTTTGAAGAAAATTTGTCAAATATCAACTGAATAAAGACACCTGAAGTCCCAGATTGAGATAAACTTTACTTTAAGGGTGTGCTCAAACACAAGGCTGACTAGACATGGCTTAAAGATGGGTATTTAGTGGGTGTCTCTGATAATTATTTTTGAACAAATTGGTCAAATATCAGAGGATCATAAACAACTAAAAACCAGTTCCCACGCTTGATGCATCTAAAGTATTTTAATTATTTTTAAAAACTACTTGCACAGATAGAATTATGTAGTCTATTACAAAAGCTTCATCTATGCAGACGAGGTACAGTTAACAACTTGCAACATAGATGACATCAATCAAGATCCTGTCAAGTTGGTTTGCAGTGTGAGGAAAATGGTGGCCACTGTAGTGGAATATTTGGATAGAGTGGGTACAAGAAGACAAGACATGGCCATTTGTTTATTAAAATATCCTCAAGTGTTGCTTGCTAGGGTTGTTGTATACCTTATGCCAATTATTAGATTTCTTCGAGGTCTTCATGTTGAGAAAAAAGACACTATTCCTTTTAGCTGGACTGCACCTTATATGGCTACATGGACTGATTGCAAAATATTCATCTATAACATATACTCTAGTTTGATATATCCTGCCATAACCTTCACACCCTTTAATAGGAGTATGAATAAAGTGCAGATAAGGTGCCTTAACCATTTAATCAGACGTATCCAAAACCATCTTGCCTATAATCCCTCGTTCATCCAAAGCCTATGGATGCTCCTCTTGAAAAAGCTGAATATACATTGACAACTTGGGTAGATCCGTCATCACAAGCGATTATCCAATCAAATTTGAGCAGAAGGATTTTGTCTTTTCTTACAAGCAATTTCAAACATTGATGGCTGATGCAGAGGAAGGGGTGTCATTGATGAGAAGTTTTAGTGGAAATGAACAACAGTCAAGGAATGGAGAGGCGTCACATCGTATTTATTGTGAACACTTTGTTATTGAATTCTGCAGGAGTTGTGCTCCTGTCTCTGCCAATTTGTCAACACTGATTTATTGCCGCTAGAGTTATGTTCGTGTCTCTACCAATTTGTCAACATTGTTACACCCATCACCTGCCGCCTCAGAACACATAATTTCACTTCCAGCGTTTACAAAATAATAGGCTAAATAATAGTTAGATTTTGTTTCCCTTAAAATTTGTCAATAACACTTAGAAGTTTTGAGCCAATCATATTGAGAAGAAATAATTTTTATAATTTATAAAATTAAATATTTTACAACTTAACTATACAAAAATGAATTTTATTTTATTTTATTTTTAAATATTAGTTTTGATTAGTTGAAAACTAACTTTTTGATAACTAGTTAACTAGTGAAAATGAAACTCATTGCAATAGTATTGCCTATCGGCAAGTACTAATAACAACACACAAATTAATATATTTTAAAAAGTAAATTTAAAAATCTTATTCCATTCCCTCAATTATTATACTTGGTTGCCTACAAATAGTAGGGGCTAGCTCTAGAGGGCCACTCAACCTTATTTTCTAAACGCGAAGGATTATTGTTAGGAATTAAGGTCGATTGGCCAATCCCTTATAGTGTGGGCAAGACTGGTGAGGTTACCTATGGCATCATACACAAACTCCCCAAGAGGAAAAGTGTTCAACACAAACGCAAACGTTACGTTGATATCCATGAGTCTCATGACGAGAGACATGGCCCCAACACCTGCACCGCCGTGTTGAAAACTCCTCAGTTTTCCGTCTCTACCCACACTCACATAAACATTCAGTCCCCTCGAATGATCAAAGTAACGATCTCCTATTAAACTTCTGTTGGAGGGCATCGGAGCATTCAGCATCACGTTAACCATATGCGGTTTCAGAATCGCAGGCTGCCGAAGCCCATCAATGTGATCCATAAATCTAACCGCGTCCGCAGCATTTCCCGTCCACCCGGCCGCCGAGTCGAGATTTCTGTAATCCACGACGCCATAGCTGCCATTGACGTAACCTTGGCCTGGAAATATGGAAAGCAGGAGGTTGTCGACGCCGTCAAAGCCATGGTAGTGAACCTCATTTTGTGCCAAACGTTCTTCCGGCGATTCTGCCAATCTCAGCCCAGTGAGACCCAACGGAGTGAACATATGTTTCTGCATGTAATTTGCATATTTCATTCCCGTGAGTTTCTCAATGACTCTACCAAGAATAGAATAACCCAAATTGGAGTAGTGCATGGCAGACCCAGGATCGAAATCCAGCGGTAGGCCCTTCATGTAACGAATGACGTCGTAGACTGTAGGAGGCGCAGGGTGGCCCAGAGAGTGTGATGCGTAGAGAGCCACTGGGAGTATGAAAACGTTGCGTTCTGGTAAGCTGTCATTCCACCCTCCACAGTGCTGCAGCATATGTTGTACTGTAATGTCGTATACTCGCGGGTCGACCGCAGCACCTCTTGGAGGCGACAGTTTGTCCAGAAAAGAAAAGGGTTTGTCTTCAAGACTCAGCCGCCCTTCCTGTGTCAAAAACCTCAAGAAATCAATGTAATCTGCGTTTTGAGTCTAAGTTATGCTTACTACATATGCGAAGAGTTTAGTATATATGGAAAGAATTCATACTGTTTAGCTTTGCGTAGAGTACCTGAATAAGTTTGAGAATGGCGACTCCTGTGATGAGTTTGGAGATGCTGTTATATCTCATAATGTGGCGGGTCGTCAGTAACTCGCCATTTTGCAAATTGGCGACTCCAAATGCTTTGAAATATTTGAGATGACCATCTTTGGCCAAGGCCAACTGAGCTCCCGGAACGTTACCGTAGGCCATCAGCTTTTCCATCAGTTCATCGAATTTTTCCATCTCAGTGGAGGAGGAGGATACTGCCTTCCACGCCACCATCACCAGAAATAATAGCATGTGCCTCTTGAACATGTACGCTGCCATGTTGGTGTTTTCAGATTTTGCTTGGGTTTATTCTCCCTTGCATGATTACGTTATTTATAGTGAACTGCTTCTCCTGGTTTCGCCCACCCATGGTCAATTTGGAAAATAATAGCTTGGAGTGTGGGCAAAGCAAACTCCATGTTTGTTAATATCTAATGAGGTCCACTTCAATAATCAATAACAATAATGGCTTGGTGAGCACGCAGGCCATCTAGATCTGTTAGAATGACTTTACCATGACAATCAATTTGTTACAGTACTTTCCTTCCATTTTCTTTAATACAAATTCAAAGTGGTTTGATTTCTGTGTTCTTTCCAAAGAAACTTTCTGTCGCTAGTATAATGTTTTCAAATATTGACAATCTGCCGACAAAGCTTTCACACTAATCATATAAGCTTTTTAATGTTTTAATGTTTGACCCGGCACGGCGGCGAAGGGCAGCGCTGAGATTTTTGAGGGCTCCGATCAGATTTTGCTATTAATTAATTTGTATTCTCTGTTCCGGGTTTGACCTGTTTTTTGTTTTGACTGGTTGGAAGCTATCATAATTAATATTAAGATAGTATACTATTATTATGATAGGGATTAATTATGCTGCACGTGTTTTGACAGATTATTTTTCTTATAAAAATTGGACTAATTAGTAAGCATATCGTCTGAAATCTTATCTATTTGTACATACTTTTTATAGTTTATAAATTGTTATATTATTTTATGTGACAAATCTATTATTTTTATAAATACGGTATCTTAGCTATTTATGGTAATCTTTTTTCATGAAATTATTGACAACTCATTTCATTATTTTTGCAGTAACTTTATTTATTTATTGTATAAATTGAGTTTTGTCACATCCAAATAATTTTTTTGAGGTTCAACATATACAATTGGAGATTTTGTAAATAAAATTTAAATGGTTTTTGGTATTCATCATTTATGTTTGTAGATTTCAAAGAGGACAATTGTTATGAGTAACATTCCTTCAAATTATGTGTCTTTAGTATAACTACCAAATACTACTATTTATATCATGAAGCTATTATTATGTCTTTTGTTTTCTTTCATCATAAATACTTTAATAGTATTACAAAATATTACCATTCTCAAATTGAATTTACCCTCCTATGTAGCAACACATGTGCCTACTTTGGCTACCTCCTATACAAAGGTACAATTTTTAGTCTATTATTATCATTGTTGTTTATTATAGAGAAATCATCTTAGTTTTACATTATTTCCTTTTTAGCTTTGTTTATTTTATTCACTTTGCATTATCCATGTAATGCCCGCCGAGAACCCTAGAGGACTAAACTAACATTATCGAAAAATAGACAATTTTAAAAACTACCTGGATAACCTATGTCTAGTTATGTGATGACACTTTCCCTATGACAACCATGAGCTTCCTTGATTGCTGATTTAGAGTTTCTATGAGCCTCTGGAAGTTGGTCACTATTGTGTTGTACTTGATGACGTTACACATTGTTTTTGTTGTTCGTCTTCTATGTGAGATTGTCAACCTTGTAATGTTTGACCTTGTCATCCAGTTGGTGGGACCCTTTGTAACCTCCTAGCATGGGGGAGTGAATCTTTGGATTCATGCGGTTGGGAGGAATGAGTAATGTACTCCGTTGGGTTCCCTTTTGTTCGTGAAGTGGCGTTTACATTGGATTCTTCTTCTTCAGCATTGCACCAATTTCTAAGAGACGATTAATGTACTTGAACTAAGTAATGTTGTATTTTTGTATCATGTACCAATGTAAGGCAATCCTCATTTCTTGAGGAGGTATCATTGTAGAAATGTTTAAGATAACTAAAATGTTGTATCTCTTGTATGCAAGACATTTTGAAACCATGACAATATCCTTGTAAATTGAATGAAAGAAAGAAGTGATTCTTTTATGTAAATGAATGATTGGTTCACTTGAATCTCATGTGCAAATGTATTATGTTATATTTTGTTTAGTGATGTTTGCATTTGATAGTTAAGAAGCTAAGTGGATTTGTAGTTGAATTCTAAAAAAATAATCCAGTCGTGCATCCTAGGGGGCTTAGGTAAATAACTTATGTGATGTTCTATTTCATTTCACATCAATGTTTATTTTATAAAAGAAAAAATTGTCCATTTTTCTATAATGTTAGTTTAGTCCTCTAGGGTTCTCGACGGGCATTACAATCCACCCTAATCCTCCACTATCACCTAATCCTCATCTAAGCATTTGCACATGGGTTTATCAATGATTAATTAAGGTTTGACTCATCAATGTCCCCATGAGAATCCACTTGTCATAACATGTACAAGCATGTCCATGACAAGAGGTGCTTGAGGGTATGGCCAAATATTCTATTCCCTTCTAAATCCTAATTTTAAATTTGGCCTATGAACTTGGGGCAAGGGATAAATTTTCCATTACCAATAAATCTATGTTTAAAATTTCCTATGTCCTTGGAAGTATGGAACACTCCAAAATTTACCTTATTAAAAATATTTCCAAAGTACCTTATGGTACCCCATCAAATCCATTTCATCCACTCTCCCCCTTGTGCAATCTCAACCTTTGATCTTCCTAACACCTTGGAGCCTCCCTTTCTAGAAAATATCCATAAGCCACTTGTCAATTTCTCCTTCCTTGGGAGGACTTATGCATTTTAAGCCCCTAATCTTCCCTTTGCATCCTAAGTCTCCATTAGAGTATCAATTTTTTTAATAAATTGGAGATCCCTCAAGCCATTTACAACAATATTTTGAATGTTATATTATGTTAAATTGAGCACTTAAATCAATTATCAATTTGGAAAATCCACCTTAATTAGTATAACTAGGAGGTTTAATATGGGTGTCATTGTATGCTTTACAATTTATGATTCTCTTATATGCCTAATCTTGAGTGTTTATTTTTTATTGTGGTTGAGTAATTTAGCTTGTTTAGATTTTTCATTTATAGTCACTTTCACTTGCACATATTTTGGCATGCACAATGGGGCTCATGTCCCTTTTCACTAATCAATTTCAAGTGTTTTGAATGTTTTGCATTAACATATTATAGTTTGGTAGTTTTTTCATGGTCTAGTAATTTCATTCTATAACATGGCATTTACATATAGAACACTACAAACACATTTTCTAGCTTTTTTCGGTTGTCTAACACTTGATTTCCTTGCAAGGAGTTGATTTTATAGGCTTTCATACTACTAAATCTACTTACCTTCTATTTGTGCAAGAGTAACCTTCTTTGTAGGAATAAATAAGCATGTTAGTAACTCTATCTTAATTTGACACATGTGTCTACATCTTAGAAGTTCCATCTTGTGTTATGACTATTCTATAGTACATTAGGGATATGTTAGATTATGTTTTTAAATCGTATTTTCATCATTTCTGCTAATTTGTACTCTTTTCTTTCTAATAGAAATCAATTTTACAAGTGTAGATGTTGCCAAAACCACCACTCATCATAGTAAAACTAGATTAAATGCCTTCTAACTAACTAGGTTTTTTTAAATCATGAATCATCATAGGGAAACTAGATTAAATGCATTTTAACTTATTGAAAACTATTTTATATGAGAATTCTATTTTGGTGTATCCATTTGTAGTTTAGCAGCTCTATCCCCTACATCACTGGTTTTGTGATAGGCATATATTTTTATTTTTGGTAGTTTACCATATGCATACGAAAATGGCATATATGTCTTATATTTCAATTGTATATTTTCTAAATAATTTATTAGCTCAAATTTTATTTTGGCTTGTTCTAATGTACTAATTTAATTGGCATGATTGATGTGTTATTTCTAAAAAAGTTTATAGCTTTACCATAGGTTTAAGACCAAACAAAAAATAAAAATTACTAATATATCCTTCTTGTAGCACTACTTGCCAAAGACTTTATTTTTCACTAGTATTAGTTGCACCTAATTGAAGTAGTGGAAAATTAATTGTTTGTTGTATCTTGGGAGCTTTTAGAAAATATGCTCTCTTCTTTCACACTTAGGTGAATTTGGGGATCAAAAGTTATATAATCCATTTTTTATATTAAAACCTAAGAGTACTAGATTCACATAAGTTCTCTCCTTACACTTCATGCAATCTTGGACATCAAAAGTGCCTAGTATTTCATTCCCTTTAGGAATTCCTTCTAGGGATTTCATTACCCTAGAGAATGACCTCAACCATGCATTCTAATGGGGTATACAAAGGGGAGAGAATGAAAGTATCAAAATGTAGCTATCATCATGTTTGCCACATTCCCAGGCCCCCTATTTTTTTAGGACAATAGGTAAAGGAATCTTTCCTTAAAAATATCTCATGCTTGTAGATAGGCTATTATTCATAAATTAAGCCTTCCATATACTTGTGTGGTAGTTTGAGGATACCTTAGAGATCCTATATTTCTTACCTAAGACCTTCAAACACTCCCTTGTGGTGTATTGGATAAAGAGTCATTCAAGAAGTTACTAATAATGCACCTGCAAGTGTTGAGATAAATATAAGCTCAGGTGAAACCTTTGGCTACCATCGGTAAGGGATTATGTTCAACACAACACTCCCTAGCTATCCCTCACTTGGTAGATACTATTTATTTTATAGTGTAAACCCACAAAAGGTGTCACTCCCACAAATTATTTATGGTTGTTCAAATATTGGCATGTTTTCATGCTAAGTATATCGATAAATTTCAAAATCCTAAAATCCCTTAAGTCCAAATAAATTTTCTTTCTATGTGAAATTGTTTGAAAACACTAAATATTTACTTTTTCCAAAAAAATAGTTTGAATAACATATCTGATTCAATCCACCATATATGTTGCCTATTTTAGCAGTTGCACTCTATCTATTGTAACATAGTTCGTAATTATAACTCTAGATCAACATTTATGTTAATTCGAATAGATCCATCCAAAATATTCACACCTTATTTTATCTAAGGGCTCTTAATAGACTTTGTTAGTCCAATGTAGCCTATAAATATTAAGAATTGGGCACCAAAAACACATCTAGTAGAAATAATCTACCCACTTGGACATGATGTTTTATCTCTCTTTCTCTCTATTGTTCTCTCCCTCTCTCTCAACTCTATCTCTCTTTCACTCATAACTAAATTTGAATTTGAACTCTCTCTCTCTCCTTTTCCTCATCTCTCTCAATCTTTCCCCAACAATGAATTATAAATACTACATTGAACATTAAATGTTAAAACTCCAACATATGAAACAAAAACTATAAACCCTTAAAAAAGAATCTTAGCATTTATCCCTATAAATAATTAACTAAATTTAAATATTAATTGTGTGTGTGTCCATAAATATCATTTAAAATCTAAATAATTTACATTAAAATTTAATATTCAGCATGTGAAACTTAAATTGGGAACCCTAAATAATCAACATTAGCATTTAAAATTATAGATAATCTAAATTTGAATGTGAACTCTGAGCTCTCTTCATCTCTTCCACTTCTCTCTCTCTCTCTCCTTGTGTCCCTATCATCACCCTATTTATCTACTTCTCTCTATATATAACAATAAAAGTAGTGAATTATCATATTTGAAATAAATTAACAAATAGAAGCATAAGAAGGAAATAGGGTTGGGAAAGTTGTTTAAAACTAATACATTACAATGTATTAGAAATCCCTAAGGAAAGGATAAATTCAATGAGTAATAAGTAGAAGGGATTAAAAGTAATCAAATTTGATTTAAAATGATGCAATCAAAAACCCAAATCTGATTAATGATATGTAACTCTGATCTCAAAACCCTAGGGGGTACATAGGACAAACAGATTCATCAAAATATAAAAGAATAAATTAATTTATTTATTAAAAATAATTTAATGAATATGAAAAATCAATTAACCTAATTTAAAAATGTGATAGATCACATATAGAGAACTTTAAAAATATATATGTATGTATGTATAATCATTTAACTAATTTTAGTGGATGATAGATAATTATATATCATTTTCATCATAATATTTCAATAAAAAAAGTGGTAAAGTTAATGAGGATAATTATGGGTGGGCTCTTCTTATGCAAACTTTGGATCTTGTTGATGAATGGGAAAAATTGGATGGTTGGGATCCATCTCCTTCCCCTGGTGCTCTTACACTCACCACGTAGCTATTTTATGTAATTATGTTTTGTTCTAGGTTTCTATCTCATTGGAGTTTTTGAGGTGTGACTTTTTCAACCCATCTTTTTTAATGAATATGCATAAAATTGTTTTATAAGTGATAATATGCACTTCGTTTTTAAAAAATAAAATAAAAAAATTTAAAATAACAATTTTTTTTTCCCTCTCCTTTTCAAAATTAAAATTTAATATCATTTTCAAAAACATTTTAAAATATATATATTTAATACTATCTTTACCTCATCTTTTGAATTTAAATATAACATGATTTTGAATTTTAATTAATTAATAAATATGGTCAAACCTTGCCTATGGATCATCACAAAAATGTAAAAGATGCTTATCACCACTAATATACTTAATGAATAGTCACTTATTTGGACGAAAATAAAGTAAAAAATATATTATCTTGTTATATGTAGATTATGATGCTTCTATATAACTATAGAATTTTAATCATAAGCTATAGAAATGTCATGACTATGTATTGTTATTAATAATATATAGGACACCGAAGAGGTGTGGAAGGTTAATTAGGAAAAAAAATGGTTATTTTTTGGCACAAATAATAAACTAATAGAAATAAGAAACATATAAATATATATATAATTTGAATAAAAAGAATCAAATTAAAAATATAATAAAACTAATAAAATTATAAAATTTATAATCTAATAAACACACGTAATTAATAAAATCATAATATTATCAAATATAAAATTGTATAAATTATATTTTATAAAATTAAAATAATTATCAAATTATCAAATAAATAAAAATATAAATAATAAATTTACTTAATAAATTATAAAAATAATTAAAAATAATAATTTTTAATTAATAAATTATAAAAATAATTAAAAATGATAATTTAATTAATAAATTATAAAAGTAATTAAAAATGATAATTTTAATTAATAAATTATAAAAGCAATGACTGGGTTTCCCTCTCATTAAGCACCTTGTGATTGGGTTTCCCTCTCTATCATAAAAGTTACAAGGTTCTCATGAATTATTGTTTTTCTTGGAGGAACACACAATCAACTTAGAAGATTTATCATCGTTCGGATAGGATTAAGTTTTATGTCCTGACTTCTTATTTTTCTTGAAGGAGCTCTTAATACACAATGAAGATTATATCTTAGGCTTTTGCTTATTTTTTTCCCTTTACATAAATATTCTACCAAATCATTGTTTTTAGAACTAGAAAGAGAATCCAACTGAGCCATATATCATATATTTTTTAATATTATTTTTTGAAGTTTTAATGTATGACTTGAAATGACAAGGAAGGGAAGCGCTGATATTTGTGAGGGCTTTTATTAAATGTGATATTTGACCTTTATTTAAATAATATTAACTAAATTATATTCTTTCTTCTAGTGTGGCCTATTTTTTTTTATACTAGTTGGAAGCTACCATAATTAATAGTGATATAGCATACTTTTATTATGATAGGAATTAAGAATATGTGTTGTGGTGCACATGATAGTTGATAGGTTATTGTTTACAATTTAAGTGTTGGAAGATTATCTTTTTCTCAAATTTATTTTGGATCAATTGATAAGTATATTTGTTGAAATATTATCTATTTATACATATTTTTTTATTATTTCTAAAATATTAGATGATTCTATGTGACAAATCTATTGATTTTTATAAATATAGTTTCTTTAGACATTTATATTAATTTATTTTCATGGGATTGTTGACAAGTCACTTCAATACTTTAAATAAAAAAATTATTCATATCTTGTATAGTTTGAGTTTTATCACATCCAATTACATTTTTTAAGGTTAAACACATTTAAAACTTCAAAGTTATGGAGATTTAGTAAGTATATATATATATATATATATATATATATATATATATTGGTTTTTTGCATCTATGCATGTATCTTTTAAAGAGGACAGTTATTGCAAGCAAAATTCTTTCAAATTATAGGTGTATTTATTATAACTTCTAACGGTTTCCATTTATTTCATGAAGTTAGTATATATATTTCATCTTGTTTGATCATAAATGCACTAATAGTATTACAAAAGATTCCAACTCTCAAATTGAATTTTCCCTCCTATGTTGTAGTACAAGTGCCTACTTTAGTTGCATCCTATTCAAAGGTACAACATGTTCTCTAATATTATCTTTGTTGTCTATCATAGAGAAATTGTCTTTCTTTTATATTATTGTAATGTTAGTTTTATTTTTTTTACAATATTAGGAGGGATTTGGATTAGCAAGATGTGTGACTTCTACACCATTGTGTGGAAATCTCATGCATTGATAATGCATGGATTGGACTACTTTCATGGCATGGATCAATGTGTGACCAACAAGGATGTTATATACGTGTCTAATGTTAAGAACATGCAAAAGGGTATCTTTTAGGACTAAACCCACGTAAAAAAAAGTGCATTAAGGAAGTATATATGCTTACACTAGATTAGACTATTTCTATTATTTGAATATCTATTTCCAATGGAAATGGATTATTATTACCATTCATGCTAACTTTTCATTCTATAACATAGTAATATCCTAAAAACTACAAACTCCATAAAATATGGGCTTAAGCATATATCTTGGTATCCCCTCAAAAGGAAAAGAAGGAAAATGACTTCCATGAAAAAAAAATCCCTTACTAGAAGTTTCCATTAAAAAATATCTCCACCTCAATGTCCACCACAAGCCTAGTTATGGATCAAGCATGAAAAAAAGAATAGGTTAGAAAGTACACCGCATGTATGATTGCATAGCTGTACAAACTAGAATTATGAGACCTAAAGATCACTAGTGTCTTGTTTGAGTTACTTGTTGTAATTGTGGTGCGTAAAGATCAACATGGTCCTATTTAAGATACTTGTGATGATTTTGTTGCTCTACATGAGTAAAATTTAGATTGCAATACTTGTAAGTTAAAATAGAGAAGATGATGATAACCCTAGAAGAAAGTTTGATCATAATTAGTTTTAAAATAATTGATTGAGTTTCCCCATAAAAACCATTGGTTGAAGCAAGAATCTCTAAATCAAAGGTAACAATATGATTGAACTATTAGGTTTCCTTGACAACATTGAAGGAATTGAGACTAAGAGGTGGCCTAACGTGGTGGTAAAAGAAGAATTAAGCAAAAGATATGGAATTTAAAGACAAATAATTAAAATGTACATGAACAAGTAAGACATTAACTTACAAAAATATTTAAATAGAAAATAGAAAAAACTATATAAAAAAATAATGCAACTAATCACATGCATATATATATTTAACAAAAACAAGAGTACTATCTTGATGATTCTAATCCTATTTATGAATACCATTTCAAACTTATATAAGAACAAAAGCCAAGTGAAAAGCATAGATACAAACTAATATAATTTTATTTCTAAATGGTTATAAGAATTCCACATTTATAAGTTTTAAGTATTTCAAAAACAATTCCAAGTCCCACCTACTAACTTTTTAACTAACCACATCCTTATGAATCTATCATTTTAATAATTTCATTTACCCACTTCACCATGGATCTGACTAATATATAGAGATAATATAGAGAGAGAAAGAGAAACAATGTTAACACAACGATAAACGATATCCTCTCATTTTTCTTCTACTTCGAGGACGTTGTCTCTAATTTGAATGAACGAGAGGAAAAGACCTTGTAGTTAACAAGATGAACAAAGAGAAAATGGAATTTGATAAGAGTATGGAACCCATGCAGACCACAGTAATGATAATGGAGATCATAGATTAATAAATCTAGATGTTGGAGTAGAGGAAATTTTTCACTACGGCTCCACTGGTAGACATGCAGGCAGAATATGGCAGCAAAGACAAGAAATGCAATCTGTTTGACAGAACTGCCTCAAAGAAAAATACTCTTTAGGGCTACGCAACTTACCAGAAAGAGAAATCAAGCACTAAAATAAAACTACGCGTATCTCATACACAAGATAAATACTCTTTAGGGCTACGCAACTTACCGGAGTATGTTGTTGTCGAATGCAAGTCAAGTGATTGGTGGCAAGTTCTACCCCCATCTCTCTCTTTTCCATGTCCCACAAATTATATATCTTATTTTCATATCCCCCACTTCTATCAGCTATTTTTTAAGGCTCTTACAAAAGACATGCGTCATATTAGCCTCTCCATCTTCTGCGACTCTTACACTCAGAGCAATGGAAAAAATAGGAACTCTATATATGTTGGAAATATAGCGACATCCTCACATTAATTATGTTCAAGAATGATTCTAGTTAACTAGTTTTATCCTTTATTCTTAAAAGAAAAAGCACAATAGAATGATATTATTAAACTAGAGTAGTGATAATCATGCATTTCGTGAAATATTTTATATGATTCGGTTATATAATATTTGTCTATTCGTTGTAAATGAAATAATAAGTTCAATTTTCAAGCATATTAAAACCATTTACCTCTATAATCATATAGTGCTAATATTTATTAATCATGAAGAGATTCATGATCATTAAATTACCACAATATAAAATAATTGATTTACATAACATGGACATGATATGAAATCTAATATGGATTCAACCGCAAAACATTATTTTGGAAATAACAGATCAAATATCAACAAAAAGGGGATTGATAAACTTCATAAGGTATTCCAAAAGAAAATTGACTATAACAAAGACGTGATGGCACTTAGATCACCTTTCATGAGGATATTGGAAAGGCTTTAAAATGCTAGATTTCCTAGTCTTCTATAAATTATTATTAAATAAGATTATAATTAATAAAGAACAAAGGAGGGTCATGATAGATGAGGAAAAGTTGTGATGAGGGTAGCACATAACCAAGTTTGATCCAAGGGGTTTCAATCAAACCCTCTTAAATGCAACTCTCTTATTACATTTCAAACCACCCCTCTACCCTATGTGTAGTAGTCTAAGGGTGTTTTGTATCTTTAGGAGGTTCCACAAGTGTAGTCACTAGCTTTTATTGAAGGCATTCAACCATACCTTCAATTCAACCTAGGCTATTTTGGGCATGATTTTTGGTAGTATTTTTCATTTTGACCCAAATGTGGGACTCACTTATGTGATTTCACCCTATTAATTTAATTCATTATTAAATTTGGATAGAATATTTATCGTTAACTATTGAAAAAATTATCGCCATACCCCTAATGGCACATTGGGGTATTTATCCCTTTATTGTAAGAGGTGACATCTTTATGACAAGAATTTATTAGGTGATAAAGGTCAAGTGTGAAATTTTAAAATCTACAAATGTTATTTAACTAGAGTTGTCGCAAGACCATTTAATCAATCTTAGTCACATGAGTAGTAGTGTTCATTATTTATCCTTTTGATACTCCTTCCCATATAGTAACCCTTCTTTGATGAATTTACCAAATTGGTTTAAGTTATAAATAAGTTCATGATCTGCTTCTGATATATATATATATATATATATATATATATATATATATATATATATATATATATATATATATATATATATATATATATCAATATAGAACTTGGATTACATGTACACCATTTTATAAAATATCTTTGATGAAAAAAATTTAAACATTTTAAGTAATTTTGTAGCCCTCTACTATGAAGTGGGAGTTCCCATAAATATGATGTTATATTAACCATCCATTACTATGACAATAATTAAATGTTTTATTAATTTATAATATACTATAATGGTTTTGTTTAAGGGCTTCACATTAATTATATAACTATTCAAGCATCTATTCTCACTTCTCTTTTCAAAGCTTGATCTTGTTGGATTTTTTTTTTCTACCTACTATCATATAATATATGAATTCCACTTAAGTTATGCATTAAGGAGCACTTTGTATATGTTCATACATTTAATTTTGTCTATAATTCATGTTTATATGCGCCAAAGCAATGGACATGTTATTGCTAAAATGGTGGAGCCACAAGAAAGCAATATAATGGACCCCTTCACTAGTTTCCTTTGAATCATTCAAAAATATGTAGGGGTGGATGCCACTTTTTATTCCACATGAGTCATTGGTGATCTTCAATGAAGGTGGGTTTAGAAGAAGAGATACTAAAACTTCCACCTATTTAATTTATTCAACATATCAAATCATATCTATAAATCTAAACATGGAACTTATTTTTATCATTTATCTTGTTTAAACAATATATAATTACTAAATATGAATCTTCAACTATACCATAAAAAGTATCACCATCAGTTTGTTTCCTTGGAATGATTTTTCATTTCTTATCTTAAACACTTTATTTTTGGAATTCCTTTATCCATGTTAGAGAATTACCTTAATTTTTGTAATAATTTTGGTTCAATATCAGCCTTATTGATCTATTTTATGTTCTATTATGCATGCATACCTCCAACCTGTATTGGAGTTGTAAGTAATGTTGCAATGTAACTTATACATTCACATTAGGTCTTGACTATTCAAATTATGATGTCTTGTGAAGTTGTTGTGAAGTGTTGTAACACATTTCTACACTTTTCTAGACTCTTCTCATTAGAATTCATCTAAAAAACACCTTTTTATCCCTTATCAAGTCCTATTCTAAAGTGTTGTAAGGTCTTGTAACAATATTTCACACATTTCTAGGCCTTTCTTCACTAT
Source organism: Sequoia sempervirens (assembly GCA_007258455.2). Taxonomy (NCBI): domain Eukaryota; kingdom Viridiplantae; phylum Streptophyta; class Pinopsida; order Cupressales; family Cupressaceae; genus Sequoia; species Sequoia sempervirens. The sequence continues at coordinate 406,623,084 of VDFB02000003.1, forward strand.
TTACACCTTTCATATGCTTTATTTGGCCCCTTTACACACTCATAAGACATAATTAAGTGTATTTTTGAATGTAAACCCGACAAACAACATTAAATGCAACTTAATTCCTGACACCCACTTAAAAGCTTAAGGTGGGACCCATTTGCCATGGGTGGAAAATGAGTCCCTCTTAGCTCCAAATTCAAAATAATTCAAAATTTATTTCCAATGTTTATTCAAAAAGGCCTTACGTCGGTCTGTGATGAGATGTTATTAAGTTATTATGGCATAAGTGTGTATAAATAAGTGTTTTTCTACCCATTTTACACCTAATCTAATTCATCCAAGCATTCACCTAATTCTCTCACTCAAGCATTCAAGCATTTTGCATCATTTGATCAAGCAAACATCAAGCATCTTGGAGCAATCATTGACATATCTTCAGATTTCTCCAACAAGGTTTTGGTTAGTTAGGACACTCGCATGTTGTTTATTCATCATTTCCTTACTTATTTCATTCCATTTCTTTATTAAGGGTTTGATTACCAAAGTGGGATTTGACCAAGGAAAATCCCTATACCCTAACCCTTAACCATTTTGCCCCTTTTGCATGTGTGTTTGTAGTCCTTTGTATGCAATTTTGTCAAGAAAATAGGTGTTGAAAGGTGTTCAACAAGTCAAAAAAGTGTTTCAATTCAACTCAACCCTAATTCAAGCTTGGAGACAACCTATGGCCTATTTTATGCAAATTTGACTCTGTCAACCCGACAAGAAGAAAAGTGCAGATCTAGATCTATAGGATTGACCTTTGAATTTGCAGATTTTTGGAAGAGGACTATTCACCATTAGTGGTGAATGAGTCCCACCTAAGGGCTGAAAAAGTTGCTTTTTTTTAGAATCCAATTCTTGATAGTCAGCAAGCAGTTTTGGGTCTTTTTACCAATAGCAGGATTGATTCGCCATGAGTGGCGAATGAGTCCCACTAGTGATTTACAGTGATTTCTACCAGTTTCTAGAACCTTCCAGGATCATCATTCAACTTATAGGTGCACTCCATTTAGTCTCATTCATTTTTGTTTGCATTAGTTCATGTTCTTAGTTCATGTTTGCATACCTCACTGTGTTTTCAAACATTGCATTTTTATTAGTTTTGCATTTATAATCAATCAATTCCATCACCTAGCTACATTTAAATCATTTAATTTAGTCTTAATTCCATCATAGAATCCTTTATTTGAGTGAAACACATCAATTTTGGGTGTTCTATCTCTCTCCTTTTAGGTGAAAGATCCTAAGAGTGAAAGAGAAGTACATAGAATCCACACGTTTCAAAATTGATGGTTCAGGACCATATGGGGTCATGTGAGTACCTTTTGATGGTTAGGTGGATAATTGTAAAAAAAATTCAGTGTTGTCAACGCAAAAGTGCATACAACTTTGCAACGTTGGGTTGTGGGAGTTGGAAATCAAGTTTGAGTAGTTAGAGTGGATGTAATTTGAGGGAAGAGATATTTTCTCATGCAAGTAGATGTAAAAGGGATTGAATGAACAAAAAAAATATTTTTTCAATGTTTCATTGTTGTTTCTTGTGTGTAGCAGTCTGAAATACAACTTGTACGACCTTCTACAGAATGATATGGACCTACAATTGATTGGAAAAGTTGAATAATCTATTACTCTTTCAGATACAATTGGTTTCATGAATTTTCACTATGTTTTGATCAAGTTATAGCAATTTTAGTGTTAATAGTCCCAAACCCTAGCCAAGGTTTCCAACAAGCAAAATAAATCCATGGACAAAGCTTCCACCATGGAAAATTGATGAAACTTGGTGGGAAGCTAACTACCATTTCTACCCGCACCTCTAAAAAATTAGGACTCATAATATTCTCTTTCAAATTAGTTACCTAGGACTGTGTGTTCATTTTTATAGGAAAACAGTCATGAAACCCTAGTTGCTTGGGGGTTTAACAAAACCTATATATTGTTTGACAATGATTGGTTGGATCTTTAAAAAAATGTATTGAAAGGGGACTGGATTATCCAAGATCTCATGTATCAAGTGGGTGGAATACTTGCAAAATTTCACTTTCACTATCAAGAACAAGAAGGGACAGTCCAATAAAGTGGTTGACGCCTTAAGTAGGGGAGCACTAATGGTGCAAGAGATTCAATTGCAAAGTTTGGGAGTTGAAGCAATCAAAGGTATGTATGCTGATGATGCAAATTTCAAGGAGATAATTTATGAGTATTGTAACCAACATCATAGCACCACCAATGACAAATGGCTTGAATTTCTTATTCAATATGGTTTATTTTTCAAAGGAGCACAACTTTGTGTACCCAAGTGCTCAATGAGAAAAAAAATTATCAAGGAAAAGCATTGTGGGAGTTTCGGATGCAACGAAATATACCAAACACAACATTTCATCAAGGAACTTTTGTCCCAAACACAATTGGAGAAGATCAAATTGAACAAGCACCAAAAATTCCTTTATCAAACTCCATCAATTTCTCTAGTTTCCACATCATTGCAAGGCTTCAAAATAGCATGTTAGTATTCCAATTCACCAAAACCATATTCCAGACCATCATTAGCATCAAATTGTTTGAACTTAACACAAAAAACTGATTAGTGGAACTGAACCAGCCATTTCACTCAACATCCACCAAATTACACTTCATTTCAACTACTTTCACACCAAGGCTAAAAGACATCCAATCCACAAGGATTCTCCATGAGCAAAACACTATCTTAGAAATCCATTTTAGAATATAATAACATATCTCAACATCCAATATCATTGCTTTAGAAAAACTAACAAAACAATTTACTGTCCCACATTTTAGGCAACCAAATAGGCCTAAATATCAAAGCAACCACCATAGAATCAATTCAAAACTAACAAATAAACCAAAATATTCTTTTTTCCATTCTCGAAACTCAAGATTCTTCAATTCTTAGGAAAATAAAGGCCCAAAATTGCTCTGAACAACAAAACCCTCATTATAAGGCTCTTTAATGCTTTTTAGAATGAAGGTTTAATGGAAAGCACTTTAGAAAACCTTAAACACACCTACAACCACTTCAATCATGTTTGAATAGGTCTACATATGCTTTATAGAACAACTCCTAGCCTCCTAGATTGCACTTACATCAAATGTTCACTTGTAGCCATCAAGTTCTCATTGGGAAACTCTGTATTTTTAGACAGTCACTCTAGTTTCTCATACATAAACCTCTTTCTTTTTATATAAACCCATTGAACCTGAAAGTACATATAAAATGGAGAAACTACACTAATTTTCAGAGGATTTCAATGGATAGACATTGAGTTAGAGAATTTAGAAACTCACTGTTTACCCTAAACAGAATATAGAAAGTTTTAATTAAAAATCACCATAACTTATTCAAAATTGCACAAAAACACATGAAACAAAAAGGAGGAGGGAGATTGATTATTTCATCATTTACAGACATCCACATGAGCCTTTAAGCCTTTACTAATCTGTACAGGGGTTTGAAAACAACATTTTTAGTATTTTTTGAGAAAAAAAATATATTTTATAAATGACTTTTCAATTCCTCCAATTCAATACATGCATATACAATCTCCCGTTGTCTTAGCAATGAGTTACCATGCATTTTTTACAGGTTTTACAACTTCCTCCATCAAATAAAACTACCCAAACTGCCTCATGACCTTTCAACTTCCTGATTTTTGCTTTTTGTTGCATTTTTGCTTTATTGAGAACTTTAGCAATTTTTCAAATTTTGCCATTTTTTGACTTTTTTTTTGCAAACTTTCAATTTTGGACCTCCTATGCACCTATAATGACTCAAATACATTTATCATGATTTCTCAAGACCTTGTTACATGCTTTTACATTGGAATTTTTTTTTTTTTTTAATTTTGCCTATTGAAGGCATTTAAAGAGCAAGGTGCTCCTACACTAGTTCGGTAGGTCATTTTGGACATGACAAGACATTGGAGTAGCTAAGAAGACCTTATTTTTGGCCTAAGATGCAATAAAATGTAAGGAGATTTGTGGAGAGGTGCACTATTTGTCAAGGAGGAAAAGGAAGCAACACAAATGTAGGGTTATATCTGCCTTTACCAATTCCCAATAGACCTTGGGAATCCATTAGCATGGATTTTGTCATGGGATTACCAAAAACACCATGGATTTTTGATTCAATATATGTCAAGTGGTTGATCAGTTCTCATAAATGGATCACTTCATTCCTTGTAAGAGCACCAATGATGCCTCCTATATTGCAGGTCTCTTCTTTAAGGAGATTGTTAGAATTCATTGTTTTCCATTGAGTAAAGTTTCAGATAGGGACAACAGTTCATAGGACATTTTTGGAGGAAATTGTGGAGAACACTTGAAACCAATCTCAATGTTAGTTCTTCCTACCATCCTCAGACTAATGGAAAAACTAAGGTGGTTAATAGGAGCTTAGGTAACCTCCTAAGATTCCTTTCAAAGGATCATTCTACTTAGTGGGATCTTGTGTTACCTCAAGTAGAGTTTTCCTATAATAATTCAATGAATAGGATCATTGACAAGATTCCATTTCAAGTGGTCTATGGTATGCAGACAAGAGGAGTATTTGAGTTGAGAGATCTCAGTGGTATGGAGAGACAAATTGCTGAAGGTGAGAAATTTTCCATTGCTATGCAATAAATTCATCAACAAGTGAAAGAGCAGCTCCAAACTAGTGTTGAAAAATACAAACAAATGGAAGACTTGAAGAGAAGGGAAGTTGATTTCAAAGTTGGGGATCTTGTCTTAGCACATCTCACAAAGAAATGGTTTCCCAAATTTCAATATTCCAAGTTGAAGATGAAGAAGATAGGCCCTTGTAGGATTGTTCACAAGTTTTCCAACAATGCTTATGAGATTGAATTACCTAGAGGAGTTGGCATCTCACCTATTTTCAATGTTGATGACTTGTACCATTACAAAGGGGATGTCATTGTTGATGAAGGAGCGGTTTACAACAACTCTCAAATGCTGAATGGATCAAATATCTTCCACCTAGCAAACCAACAGAGTTAGAGTGCATCATTGGAACCAGAGAGCTCAAGAAGACAAGGGGCAAGCAATACCTCCAATATTTGTTCAAGTGGAAAGGCATCCCCATTGAAGATGACACATAGATGACTGAAGTTGATATCATCAAGTATGACCGTACTGTTGCAAATATTATATCAGGTGGAACTTGAGTTCTTTCTCTCCCTAGTGAGTATGATGCAGGGGCATCCATTTTGATACATTTGTTGTCATTTTTTAAAGGTTTGGAAATTGTTCTCGAACATTGGTTTTGAGTTGATTTGTGTTTTTTTGTGCAAATAAGGTCATTTTGTACCATTTGGGGTCATGTGAGTACCTCTTGAAGGTTAGGTGGAAAATTGTAAAAGGTTGTCAATGTTGTCAATGTTGAGTAGTTAGAGTGAATGTAATTTGAGAGAAGAGACATTTTCTCATGCCAAGCAGATGTGGAAATGGATTCAATGAAAAAAACATCATTTTTGTAACATTTCCTTTTTGTTTTCTTTGTGTAGCAGTTTGAAATCCAGTTTGTACAACCCTATACAGATTGGTACGAACTTGCAATTGATTGGAAAATTTCAATAATCTCTTACTCCTTCAAATGCAATTGGTTTCATGTGATGGCACACCTTAAAAAAATCCTTTTAGATCACTATGCTATTTGTAGCTTTTTTTATTTGTGTTAGTTCATATGCACGTGACACACCATTAGCATAATTCATTAAATCATGCTATATATAACATGAGAGATACAAAAAAATAGGTTACTCTTTGCACAAAAAGTTACTTTGACAATTGTCATCCATATATTTTCACAATTTCCCATATTCCTTTCATTCATCCATTCCCTATCCAAAAAATAATGTGTCATCATAGCTACACAAAATCCTTATCATACATCATCACCAATCATGTTTGTCCATAATGACACATCTACTCATCTTCTTTTGTATTTTGAAGAGATCTTGTGTATCCCATTTCACCCACAAGCTCTCTTGATGGGGCATCACATCCATCATTATTATTCCTCTTAAAAGTTGAGGTAACCTACCATTGGAGCTCCACTTTATTCTACCCTTTATTCTTCTTTGACACAATGCCACTTAGTTATGACACTATATCAAAGAGAGAAAATTGTAGATACATAAATTAATCATAGTACAACCTTACCCAAAAATAACTAAACTATTGAATTATTTAGTTTATCCACTTCACCTAATGTACCCCACCTAATTAAATAATTTAAATATTTAGTTAGCCAGCTTCCCTCTCAAATAATTAAATAAGCTTTTTATTTAACTATCCAATTTTTTAGCTCACATGATTAAGAAAATCAAATCATTTTATTATTTAAATGGGGCTATATTCTCTCCACAAAAATTTAAGAATAAAGGAGTTTGTAAATGCGCTTGTCCGCCACATTCCTATAGTTGCAACAAATTATTATTTTTAGTCTATAAAGTCTTGTCCCTTCATTTTCAAACAAAGTCCATCATTATCCTTCATCACGTCCTTGATCCTAGGAAACTTTTCTCTCATTCTCCACAATTTATCTTCTCATCACACCTCCACCATCCATATTTCCTCCCAAAAAATTATAAATAGATACATTATTCTATGCATTTGATCATCCACTTTATACTAACTTTTTACTATCAAAATAAATATTTTTGTGCAAAAAGTATGCACATCTCAAATCACTTTGAGCAAATCAAACTTTATAATGAAGTTTAATGGTGACTTTTCTTTCTTTCATGTTTTTATTTGAACTCCATTTGCATGTTGTACCAAAGGTTTGTTTTAGTTTAGATTATGAAACTTGTCATTTGCATTTGTTTCCTACTTTTGCATTTTAAACAAGTGCTTACACTAATAAGTCATTTTTGGATTATAAGGAGTGGTTCTTTAAATAATCGTGTAACCTTACATTCTTATGTTTGACTATTTGAATATATATTTGTGTCTTTAAAAAATGACATACATGATGTTCAAAATTTATCAACCTAAGAATAGACCAAAATAAATACTTCACTATAAAGATTGAAAAACTAACTCACTTTTTAATCAATTTAAATTTAAAACTAAAATATTGAAAAATATCTTATTAAAAAATACAAAATCCAATCAAACTAAAACTCATAAAATATATACTAACAAAAAATTAACAAGTGCCACGTAGTGGCCAGTACTTGCCTTTGTAGTATTGTAATTGGAGTTTGAATTTTGTATGTTTGTATTTTTTTTAATTATGAGAAAGTTAATATAATTATAGAATAATTATCAATAGTTCAAGGAAATTAGTAAAGCTAAAAAATTTGTAAAGTTATTGTGTAAACGATATAATAAATCAAGAGATATATTTTTGAAAGATTTAAAAAAAAAAAAAAAAATTAATAAAATTATATGCATATAATATAATACATTAAAAAAAAATAATAAATAGAAAATATTCTATTTTTAATTGGTTATTATGACAATAAATAAAAGTGAAACACAAAAAAAAAAATTCTAGTATTGTAATTTAATTATTAAAAAGTCTATTAATTATTTTAATTATAATAAATATTTTACTATAAATTATAAATTAAAAAAATTAGCCAATAGATTATATTATAATTATTTTAAGCTTAATTATTCAGGCCAAATAAACTATGTAATTTGATGTAAAAAAATTAAATGATCATTACATTTATTAAGATACATAAATTATATTATACATATTATTATTTAATATTTGCTATTATATAAATTTAAGTTTAAATAATTATTATTTTATTCTATTATAAAATCATTTCATTTCATTTATATTTTATTTAATATAAAATTATTTAAGCACTTTATATTATACTATCAATTTGATTTGATTTTATATATATATATATATATATATATATATATATATATATATATATATATATATATATTTATAATTTCCTTATAATATTTTAAAATTGAATATTTAATTGATTTTTATATAATATAATTAAATTAAAATTATTAATTATTAATATTAATATAGATACACATAGCTATCTTTTATTTCATTAAGTTAAAATTGAGGATATATACAACAAAAAACTTACTATCTTATTCCTAATTTTATGATAAATATTTTCTCTTTATATTGATAACAAAATATGTTATTTACAATGTGCAAAGAACAGATAGGCAAAAAATGTGAAATCCACTAAAAGATAAAGTTTTAGGTTCAGGGCTATGTACTTTAAATTTTAAACTACAACTTCTAAATATGCATTGTTAATTAGTTCTGTTAAAGATAAAAATTTTGATCTTATAATTTTGAACTATTTCTTTTTGTTCATTATTTCCTCATTTGTGTATGAACAAGTAATTTCTCTAAATTTGAAACCAATCAGCAATATTGCTTAGCTCGTTGTTAAGTGTTATTTATGAAATCTTAACAGCTATGTTAAATAACAATATGATAAATATGTAGAGTAATAGGTGTTAAGTGTTATTTATTAAATCTTAACACCTATGTTAAATAACAATATGATAAATATGTAGAGTCAGATACACATAGCAAGATGAGTGATAATAATCATATATAATATTCAACTTCAAATCAAAGAAACAAAACCCAAATTAAGCCAATCAAAAGAGACTCCTCTTTGAGAAACAAGTCAGGCCAAACCGGAGTTCCTAAGGAGGGTCTATTGTTTGAAACTTAACCTAATTTAGAGCCTTTTTGAACTTTTGAAGTATAAGTTTACTCTGTTTTGGTAGAGAACAATCTACTACAGAGGTTTCTATAACTTGACAATACCAAAGACCCTTCTAGAATAAACAAGCAAATAAAAGATTTGGGACCACTTCATAGTTTTAAATATATAACGGCCTCAATAAATTTTACTTCCAAACCTAGATAAAATTCTAGATTCCAGATACAGTCATACCCAAAACATCTAGAATGCATCGTCCATCCCATGGAAGAGATAGAACAAAATATAGAAGCAGGCAATATTTTAAGATCATTATACAATTCCAAGGACACAAGTACAAAAATATATTCACGTTCCAAAACATAAAAAGGTTATCCCAAACATATTGAAGTATGGATCCATCTATATTGTAAATTTCCATGCTATGATATATTCAAATTAACAACAATCAAGGTCGTGATGCTCTAATAGGCATTCTTAAACTTGTTCTAATTTCAAGTGGGTCATTTTATGTTGTTGTCTTTGGCATATGAAGATTCCAAATTAGCATGATTTAAGCAAAATCCCTAAAAAGTAACAATTTTGTATGGATTGAAGTCGATTGTTGCTTTTGGAAAAAATATAAGCCTGTAATAGTTGAACTTCTTGGTAGCAAGGACAATACAATTTCTCAAACATGTTCATTTGGAAAAAAATGTGTGATTTTGTTGTTGATTAGAAAGCATTGACAACATTTTTGACTTGTATGTTCTTTTTTATCACATGGGTACACCAAGTAATCTGCAGAATTTTGAATCCTAGATATGCTTGATAAGGTTTGTATGGATAAAGTATTTCCCCTCAACTTTTGAAGTGAAATATGAGAGAAGGATGTTATCACTTGAATTTTTCTGTAGAAAATTGAAGAAACTTATATCACTAGTCTTCTGTGGGAAGTTGGGTAATTGCTGAAAAATGGCCAGAACTTAAATATTTGATGAAAATTCTTCTGCTTAACAATTAAAATATTCTCAATTAAATGGTTGGCCTTGGCTTTACTACTTTAAATATCTATTCAAATTTTATGTAAGTAATTGTTGAGAGTTATCAATCCACAGTCATTCAAATATCTTTGAAATAGCCTTGGCTTTACTACTTTTTTGTAGGATTCAAGCTCAGGGAGGGGTCTCCTTAGTCCTCCTATGGCTTGCCTAGTTCATAGGGGAAATCTTTTACTAGTAGCTTTAGAATCTCTTTTTTCTTTTTGAGGCAACCATCCTTGTTTCATACTTGTTCAGGTTATTTAAAATTTAGAGCATCACTGTCTAGTAAGTCTTCCTTCACCTGGTCAAGCTTGAATTAGATGTTCTTTACTCCTTAATCGTATAGAATTATTAGCTTTAACTATGCAACACTTGTTATGGGTTGTAATCACATTGCTTATTTCTAAATACAGGGGATGAAGAATGTTATACTCAAAAACTCCATTTGGAAGTATGGTAGGCTATAATAAAGCAGATGTGTGGTTAAGTGAGAAGGTAAACAGAGCCAAAGCTTCTAGACCCTTTTTCCACTTAGTTTGGCTAAATGCTATTTTACCAAGGCTAGTTTTTCTTATATCTAATGCATAAGACATTTAGTCTTGCCTTGCATTAGGCCCATTTAGACTGTCATTACTAGAATCAACACTGAAAGCCCAATTGGTATCTAGGGGGATAGATGAAGCTTTGAAAGTCACAACTCTCTTTTTGATAGAAAATCAAAGTTCCTTAAGTTGTCAATTGGGTGTTCTTTCACTGGTGAGGTCAATGGTGTTTAAACCATATGCTTAATCTCCATTTCAACAGCTATATACCTCATCTAAATGGCATTAGTACAATTGTGAAACTTCACCAGATCTTATTGAACTCAACAAAGGGCTTAAGGTGGGGAATCATGTGGGTATCTAAAGATAGTGATTCTTAAGCAAAATTGATCAAATACCAGCTAAAACAGAAAAAAAAAAACTTCAAATAAGTTTTGATTTAGTACCATTGAACCAAATTTTATTAAAGGGTGTGCTCGAACATAATGCTACCTAGGAAGAGCATAGTGATTTTGTGGGTCTTTGAGAGAGTGATTTTGAAGCAAATTCGTCAAATATCAACTGAATAAAGACACCTAAAGTCCCAGATTGAGACAAACTTTACTTTAAGGGTGTGCTCAAACACAAGGCAGACTAGACATGGCTTAAAGCTGGGTATTTAGTTGGTGTCTTCGATAATGATTTTTGAACAAATTGGTCAAATATCAGAGGATCAGAAACAACTAAAAACTAGTTCCCATGCTTGATGCATCTAAAGTATTTTTTTTTTTTTTAAAAACTACTTGCACAGATAGAATTATGTAGTCTATTACAAAAGCTTCATCTGTGCAGACCAGGTACAGTTAACAACTTGCAACATAGATGACATCAATCAGGATCTTGTCAAGTTGGTTTGCAGTGTGAGGAAAATGGTGGCCACTGTAGTGGAATATTTGGATAGAGTGGGTACAAGAAGACAAGACATGGCTATTTGTTTATTAAAATATCCTCAAGTGTTGCTTGCTAGGGTTGCTGTATACCTTATACCAATTATTAAATTTCTTCGAGGTCTTCATGTTGAGAAAAAAGACACTATTCCTTTTAGCTGGACTGCACCTTATATGGTTACATGGACTGATTGCAAAATATTCATCTGTAACATATACTCTAGTTTGATATATCCTGCCATAACCTTCACACCCTTTAATAGGAGTATGAATAAAGTGCAGATAAGGTGCCTTAACCATTTAATCAGACGTATCCAAAACCATCTTGCCTATAATCCCTCATTCATCCAAAGCCTATGGATGCTCCTCTTGAAAAAGCTGAATATACATTGACAACTTGGGTAGATCCGTCATCACAAGCGATTATCCAATCAAATTTGAGCAGAAGGATTTTGTCTTTTCTTACAAGCAATTTCAAACATTGATGGCTGATGCAGAGGAAGGGGTGTCGTTGATGAGAAGTTTTAGTGGAAATGAACAACAGTCGAGGAATGGAGAGGCATCGCATCGTATTTATTGTGAACACTTTGTTATTGAATTCCGCAGGAGTTGTGCTCCTGTCTCTGCCAATTTGTCAACACTGATATATTGCCGCTAGAGTTATGTTCGTGTCTCTGCCAATTTGTCAACATTTTTCACTTCCACCGTTTACAAAACAATAGGCTAAATAATAGTTAGATTTTTTTTCCCTTAAAATTTGTCAATAACACTTAGAAGTTTTGAGCCAATCATATTCAGAAGAAATAATTTTTATAATTTATAAAATTAAATATTTTACAACTTAACTATACAAAAATGAATTTTATTTTATTTTATTTTTAAATATTAGTTTTGATTAGTTGAAAACTAACTTTTTAATAACTAGTTAACTAGTGAAAATGAAACTCATTGCAATAGTATTGCCTATCGGCAAGTACTAATAACAACACACAAATTAATATATTTTAAAAAGTAAATTTAAAAATCTTATTTCATTCCCTCAATTATTATACTTGGTTGCCTACAAATAGTAGGGGCTAGCTCTAGAGGGACACTCAACCTTATTTTCTAAACGCGAAGGATTATTGTTAGGAATTAAGGTCGATTGGCCAATCCCTTATAGTGTGGGCAAGACTGGTGAGGTTACCTATGGCATCATACACAAACTCCCCAAGAGGAAAAGTGTTCAACACAAACGCAAACGTTACGTTGATATCCATGAGTCTCATGACGAGAGACATGGCCCCAACACCTGCACCGCCGTGTTGAAAACTCCTCAGTTTTCCGTCTCTACCCACACTCACATAAACATTCAGTCCCCTCGAATGATCAAAGTAACGATCTCCTATTAAACTTCTGTTGGAGGGCATCGGAGCATTCAGCATCACGTTAACCATATGCGGTTTCAGAATCGCAGGCTGCCGAAGCCCATCAATGTGATCCATAAATCTAACCGCGTCCGCAGCATTTCCCGTCCACCCGGCCGCCGAGTCGAGATTTCTGTAATCCACGACGCCATAGCTGCCATTGACGTAACCTTGGCCTGGAAATATGGAAAGCAGGAGGTTGTCGACGCCGTCAAAGCCATGGTAGTGAACCTCATTTTGTGCCAAACGTTCTTCCGGCGATTCTGCCAATCTCAGCCCAGTGAGACCCAACGGAGTGAACATATGTTTCTGCATGTAATTTGCATATTTCATTCCCGTGAGTTTCTCAATGACTCTACCAAGAATAGAATAACCCAAATTGGAGTAGTGCATGGCAGACCCAGGATCGAAATCCAGCGGTAGGCCCTTCATGTAACGAATGACGTCGTAGACTGTAGGAGGCGCAGGGTGGCCCAGAGAGTGTGATGCGTAGAGAGCCACTGGGAGTATGAAAACGTTGCGTTCTGGTAAGCTGTCATTCCACCCTCCACAGTGCTGCAGCATATGTTGTACTGTAATATCGTATACTCGCGGGTCGACCGCAGCACATCTTGGAGGCGACAGGTTGTCCAGAAAAGAAAAGGGTTTGTCTTCCAGACTCAGCCGCCCTTCCTGTGTCAAAAACCTCAAGAAATCAATGTAATCTGCGTTTTGAGTCTAAGTTATGCTTACTACATATGCGAAGAGTTTAGTATATATGGCAAGAATTCATACTGTTTAGCTTTGCGTAGAGTACCTGAATAAGTTTGAGAATGGCGACTCCTGTGATGAGTTTGGAGATGCTGTTATATCTCATAATGTGGCGGGTCGTCAGTAACTCGCCATTTTGCAAATTGGCGACTCCAAATGCTTTGAAATATTTGAGATGACCATCTTTGGCCAAGGCCAACTGAGCTCCCGGAACGTTACCGTAGGCCATCAGCTTTTCCATCAGTTCATCGAATTTTTCCATCTCAGTGGAGGACGAGGATACTGCCTTCCACGCCACCATCACCAGAAATAATAGCATGTGCCTCTTGAACATGTACGCTGCCATGTTGGTGTTTTCAGATTTTGCTTGGGTTTATTCTCCCTTGCATGATTACGTTATTTATAGTGAACTGCTTCTCCTGGTTTCGCCCACCCATGGTCAATTTGGAAAATAATAGCTTGGAGTGTGGGCAAAGCAAACTCCGTGTTTGTTAATATCTAATGAGGTCCACTTCAGTAATCAATAACAATAATGGCTTGGTGAGCACGCAGGCCATCTAGATCTGTTAGAATGACTTTACCATGACAATCAATTTGTTACAGTACTTTCCTTCCATTTTCTTTAATACAAATTCAAAGTGGTTTGATTTCTGTGTTCTTTCCAAAGAAACTTTCTGTCGCTAGTATAATGTTTTCAAATATTGACAATCTGCCGACAAAGCTTTCACACTAATCATATAAGCTTTTTAATGTTTTAATGTTTGACCCGGCACGGCGGCGAAGGGCAGCGCTGAGATTTTTGAGGGCTCCGATCAGATTTTGCTATTAATTAGCCGATAGGCTTTACCTCTGGGATCCCCAGTGCACAATCTGCCTGAATACCTGTCTCACGCCTGAGAACAGGTTTATCCCACCGCAAACCATCTTCAGATCACGGAAAAATTCACGTCTGAAAATAAATTGTACCAGTGCACAATCTGCCTGAATACCTGTCTCTCGCTTGAGAACAGGTTTATCCCGCCGCAAACCATCTTCAGATCACGGAAAAATTGTCACGTCTGAAAATAAACTGTATCTAATATTCTCGTTTAAAACGGTGCGAAGATCTCCAAATCAAATCTGATTTCTGTAGTGACCTAAAACCTAGATATTTTTAGATCTTCTTTTGTTTACTGTTTTCTAGATTGAAGCAGCAACCAGAGGGAATTTGGTTTTGGTTTGTCTCATTTTAAAAACAGCTGCTGTGCTCTGCTTCAGCCCCAACAGGTACTGGCTCTGCGCCGCCAGACAGCAGTACTTCAAAATTTGGGATCTCGAGAGCAAGCAAGAGCATTGTCAACTCGTGAATTTGTGCTTTGAGAGCTTGCAACTATCTCCCTTGTATAAAGTCATTCTGGACTTGCACCCTGCCTTGAATTGAATGCATTGCAGGTGAATCATTTGGTGCGTTTTCTTTATCTTGTACAGAACTTTGCATCCTATAACTTGCAGTCACAGCTCTATCATTGTGTTTGGTTTCTTGTTATTCTGTGTCTAGAAACCCTGATTTGTTATTTGCATATCTTTCTACATCCATTTCAGTCTATTCTGCATCTGAATGTGGTGTCCTCTTGGGCACATCTACGCCCTGGATTAGTGGTATCATACCAGACCACTTTGTTGTGATATCAGGCATTGATGTGAACATCCATTTTATGCTCTGGCTCGCAGCATTCGACTGTTTCTCGTTGTTTAGTGGTCGTTTAGTTGTTTCCCTATTTAGTTTGTTTTGTTTTGGTTTTATAGGTGGTCTTCTATTTTGTAAATTAAAAGGTAGGATACTGCTCTGCAATCTTTTCAGGGATACCTGTCAGTTCAACTGCCCCCACGAGGATGACAGGGACACAAGGATACATGGCTCCGGAATATGTTAATACTAGGATTGTTTCTCAGAAAAATGATGTCTTTGCTTTTGGGGTGATTCTATTGGAACTTATGTCAGGACAAGAACCTGTGAGGTACGTGACTAAGGCCAACAGGTGACTGGAGAGGGTTTCTTTGATAGAGTCTATAAATAAGTTCTTCTTTCTGATGATCATGCGGAGTTTATAGGAAAATTAAGGTCTTGAATTGATCCAAGCCTTAAGGATTCTTTTCCCTTGGATTGTGCAGAGAGAGTTGCCAGGCTAGCTGCTTCTTGTGTGGACTCTGAACCTGACAAGAGGCCTGATATGAGGAATGAGGCAGGGCAGCTCTCCAAATTGTATATATGGTCGCAACAATGGTCTGAACAATTGTAGGCTAACAAAGATTTGATAACTACCACATTTGAAGCAAGATAAAAATAATCTTTCAATCTGTAAGAGAGATCATCTAATTCTTTTTGTTTCCTTCATTGATATATTGAATTGAGGTTATAGGATCAAAAGAAAAGTGAAGTTGTGGCTCTCCAAAATTTGAAAGGCTTTTTTGGTCTGTTCAAATTATGTCTTTATCTACAGTTTTGGTTTGAGTGATCTGTTTCAAAACAACCCATTATACGCCACTCAAAAAACTGGCCTTTCGTATAAGTTCATGTACCTTATGAGGAAGGAAAAACAATGTCTGAAGTGTTTTTTGATTCATACCAAACATTTGTCTTGTACCGAGCATGACGTTGGGACAACAAGGGTAGGATAAAAAATGTCTGCCACTCTTTACAATGGTTTGTTAAACACAGTTTTTTCTGCAACAAAGTCTTGTTTGAAGTAATGCTGCCTGGCAATACAGATCAGTTTCATTGGGGCACTATTTGTAATTTTTGGTTTAGTGTCATTATGTTTTTTGACTTCTTTGAATGATGACAATACTTTGAAGCGGCTTTCACCTATCCATATAATCTTTACACATTTATTTCTATTTTATTAATTTGCTTATTTTGTTTTAGGAGTTATGTACTTGACATGAGCATGAGGAATTTTACAATAAATATAGTTTGAATATGGCATTCCTGCCTGTCAATTACAATATTATAAATTGCTTAGGAATAAAAATATTTCTTTGGAAGTTGAAAAAAACTCAGATTGAGGCATACAGTATACACTCGAGAAAATAATGTTGTATTCGATCAGATGGTGTTACAATGGAAAGGCATGGGCAGAGAGAGTTATTACTCAAATTGCAGTGGTACTACAAGAGGATCAAAGGGAGGTGTTTCCAATTTAATGCTGAAGGACAAATTTATCTGTCCTATTTACCTTCAATCCTTCCTACCTATATTGAAGAGAAGTTGGAAAGCTTTCAGTCGATTTCAATTGAATCCAATCCTTTAGTACTACGGAAACACTTTCAAACATTTAATTAGAGGATTTAACAACTCAACTAGAACAGAGGAGATCTGATATAGATTAGGCACAAAGACCCCAAATTATACTTCATAGACAATGATTGATTGTATTGCATTGAATGACAGAGGAAAAGGCTACCAACTATGCTTTATAGACTTGTGCATGCGCTAAAAGTGAAGTTGGGTCTTCACAGTGAAATTGTAGCTTTACATGTTTTCCTAAATTACTGTATTTACTAAAATATCTTCAAAATATATATAATTGATTGCTTTCTAAAATTGTGAAGTTAAAATGCTATCGATACTGATAATGAAGTGTTCTTCTGGTTTGCAAAGAGATGCAAGAGACCTAGGGTAGTGGGTTAGATATACAGAATTTATAGACATGCATGAAAAACATCCTGTTAAGAAGCCTTAGAGATCAATTCCTGGTCTTTAGTTCTTGCCATTTAGCTTTCTATCCACATCCTTCGCTGTGGGCTTATTGACTCTTTACCGATTCTAGAATTGTTGTTTGCTTTTTTGATTTTGCATCAAACTTTTTCTTTAGCATTTGGAAGCCATTAGTAATTTCTGCCATACTTGAATCACCCATTTGATTTGTGGCCGAAGAACAATTTCTTGTGGGATCACATATTCATTAAACAATCTATAGTAGAACAATATATTCACAGTCTATTATTCATAACTACATGCTTTTAGGAATGGAACATTCTGAATCCATCAATACATAAATCTAGGTATAGCTTCTCATTTAGCATGGTATATACACATGATAGAAAGGCTTCTATTATTTGTTTTGAGATACCAACCTCGGGATTAGACCCCATTCCCATTCCAATAAATCAAACCAGAGATATTACTTTAGATTTATTTAAGAATTCCTTTTAATTTAAAAAACACAATTATCAATCTATATTTTAAAGTATTGTTTTTATTTTCTATTGTTAAAAATTGCATTTTCCATGTTGCAAATATATTACATGTATTTTTTACATTGATTAAGTTATAAATTATTTCATTAACAAAGACTATTTCCATAACCATCAATTTAAACTTTTCTCCTTCAAAATTTACAAAACACTATTTTTTGTCCTACTTGAATACAATTAAAGATATATTTGATGTAATTTAATGTTATGTATTAGTTCACTTATTTCCTACATTTTTTTGTAGGCCATGGCAAATCTTCAACAATCAATTCAATTCATTGATATTTCAAGCAATAATTCATAAGGTAATGGTCGACCACTATCCATTGGCTCAAATGTGGACTTCAAAAGAGGAGATACAAAAAAAAAGACACTCTAAATTGGCTATAATTTGGTCTCATGAATTTACTTGTTTCAAAACGATGAAGACATCCACAATAGTTATATAATGTAACTATACATATTTGTATTTAAATATAATGAATTATGTAATGTTCAAATTCATTATTGTTTAACCTTTAAATTCCTATCGGCATATTCCTTGAACCCCTTTGGGTGCAAGTGCTAGTTAATTTGTATTCTCTGTTCCGGGTTTGACCTATTTTTTGTTTTGACTGGTTGGAAGCTATCATAATTAATATTAAGATAGTATACTATTATTATGATAGGGATTAATTATGCTGCACGTGTTTTGATAGATTATTTTTCTTATAAAAATTGGACTAATTAGTAAGCATATCGTCTAAAATCTTATCTATTTGTACATACATTTTATAGTTTATAAATTGTTATATTATTTTATGTGACAAATCTATTATTTTTATAAATACGGTATCTTAGCTATATATGATAATCTTTTTTCATGAAATTATTGACAACTCATTTCATTATTTTTGCAGTAACTTTATTTATTTATTGTATAAATTGAGTTTTGTCACATCCAAATAATTTTTTTAAGGTTCAACATATACAATTGGAGATTTTGTAAATAAAATTTAAATGGTTTTTGGTATTCATCATTTATGTTTGTAGATTTCAAAGAGGACAATTGTTATGAGTAACATTCCTTCAAATTATGTGTCTTTAGTATAACTACCAAATACTACTATTTATATCATGAAGCTATTATCATGTCTTTTGTTTTCTTTCATCATAAATACATTAATAGTATTACAAAATATTACCATTCTCAAATTGAATTTACCCTCCTATGTAGCAACACATGTGCCTACTTTGGCTACCTCCTATACAAAGGTACAATTTTTAGTCTATTATTATCATTGTTGTTTATTATAGAGAAATCATCTTAGTTTTACATTATTTCCTTTTTAGCTTTGTTTATTTTATTCACTTTGCATTATCCATGTAATGCCTGCCGAGAACCCTCGAGGACTAAACTAACATTATAGAAAAATAGACAATTTTAAAAACTACCTAGATAACCTATGTCTAGTTTTGTGATGACACTTTCCCTATGACAACCATGAGCTTCCTTGATTGCTGATTTAGAGTTTATATGAGCCTCTGGAAGTTGGTCACTATTGTGTTGTACTTGATGACGTTACACATTGTTTTTGTTGTTCGTCCTGTATGTGAGATTGTCAACCTTGTGATGTTTGACCTTGTCATCCAGTTGGTGGAACCCTTTGTAACCTCCTAGCATGGGGGAGTGAATCTTTGGATTCATGCGGTTGGGAGGAATGAGTAATGTACTCCATTGGGTTCCCTTTTGTTCGTGAAGTGGCGTTTACATTGGATTCTTCTTCTTCAGCATTGCACCAATTTATGAGAGATGATTAATGTACTTGAACTAAGTAATGTTGTATTTTTGTATCATGTACCAATGTAAGGCAATCCTCATTTCTTGAGGAGGTATCATTGTAGAAATGTTTAAGATAACTAAAATGTTGTATCTCTTGTATGTAAGACATTCTGAAACCATGACAATATCCTTGTAAATTGAATGAAAGAAAGAAGTGATTCTTTTATGTAAATGAATGATTGGTTCACTTGAATCTCATGTGCAAATGTATTATGTTATATTTTGTTTAGTGATGTTTGCATTTGATAGTTAAGAAGCTAATTGGATTTTTAGTTGAATTCTAAAAAAATAATCCAGTCGTGCATCCTAGGGGGCTTAGGTAAATAACTTATGTGATGTTCTATTTCATTTCACATCAATGTTTAACTTATAAAAGAAAAAATTGTCCATTTTTCTATAATGTTAGTTTAGTCCTCTAGGGTTCTCGACGGGCATTACAATCCACCCTAATCCTCCACTATCACCTAATCCTCATCTAAGCATTTGCACATGGGTTTATCAATGATTAATTAAGGTTTGACTCATCAATGTCCCCATGAGAATCCACTTGTCATAACATGTACAAGCATGTCCATGACAAGCGGTGCTTGAGGGTATGGCCAAATATTCTATTCCCTTCTAAATCCTAATATTAAATTTGGCCTATGAACTTGGGGCAAGGGATAAATTTTCCATTACCAATAAATCTAAGTTTAAAATTTCCTATGTCCTTGGAAGTATGGAACACTCCAAAATTTACCTTATTAAAAATATTTCCAAAGTACCTTATGGTACCCCATCAAATCCATTTCATCCACTCTCCCCCTTGTGCAATCTCAACCTTTGATCTTCCTAACACCTTGGAGCCTCCCTTTCTAGAAAATATCCATAAGCCACTTGTCAATTTCTCCTTCCTTGGGAGGACTCATGCATTTTAAACCCCTAATCTTCCCTTTGCATCCTAAGTCTCCATTAGAGTATCAATTTTTTTTATAAATTGGAGATCCCTCAAGCCATTTACAACAATATTTTGAATGTTATATTATGTTAAATTGAGCACTTAAATCAATTATCAATTTGGAAAATCCACCTTAATTAGTATAACTAGGAGGTTTAATATGGGTGTCAGTGTATGCTTTACAATTTATGATTCTCTTATATGCCTAATCTTGAGTGTTTATTTTTTATTGTGGTTGAGTAATTTAGCTTGTTTAGATTTTTCATTTATAGTCACTTTCACTTGCACATATTTTGGCATGCACAATGGGGCTCATGTCCCTTTTCACTAATCAATTTCAAGTGTTTTGAATGTTTTGCATTAACATATTATAGTTTGGTAGTTTTTTCATCGTCTAGTAATTTCATTCTATAACATGGCAATTACATATAGAACACTACAAACACATTTTCTAGCTTTTTTTGGTTGTCTAACACTTGATTTCCTTGCAAGGAGTTGTTTTTATAGGCTTTCATACTACTAAATCTACTTACCTTCTATTTGTGCAAGAGTAACCTTCTTTGTAGGAATAAATAAGCATGTTAGTAACTCTATCTTAATTTGACACATGTGTCTACATCTTAGAAGTTCCATCTTGTGTTATGACTATTCTATAGTACATTAGGGATATGTTAGATTATGTTTTTAAATCGTATTTTCATCATATCTGCTAATTTGTACTCTTTTCTTTCTAATAGAAATCAATTTTACAAGTGTAGATGTTGCCAAAACCTCCACTCATCATAGTAAAACTAGATTAAATGCATTCTAACTAACTAGGTTTTTTTTAAATCAAGAATCATCATAGGGAAACTAGATTAAATGCATTTTAACTTATTGAAAACTATTTTATATGAGAATTCTATTTTGGTGTATCCATTTGTAGTTTAGCAGCTCTATCCCCTACATCACTGGTTTTGTGATAGGCATATATTTTTATTTTTGGTAGTTTACCATATGCATACGAAAATGGCATATATGTCTTATATTTCATTTGTATATTTTCTAAATAATTTATTAGCTCAAATTTTATTTTGGCTTGTTCTAATGTACTAATTTAATTGGCATGATTGATGTGTTATTTCTAAAAAAATTTATAGCTTTACCATAGGTTTAAGACCAAACAAAAAATAAAAATTACTAATATATCCTTCTTGTAGCACTACTTGCCAAAGACTTTATTTTTCACTAGTATTAGTTGCACCTAATTGAAGTAGTGGAAAATTAATTGTTTGTTGTATCTTGGGAGCTTTTAGAAAATATGCTCTCCTCTTTCACACTTAGGTGAATTTGGGGATCAAAAGTTATATAATCCATTTTTTATATTAAAACCTAAGAGTACTAGATTCACATAAGTTCTCTCCTCACACTTCATGCAATCTTGGACATCAAAAGTGCCTAGTATTTCATTCCCTTTAGGAATTCCTTCTAGGGATTTCATTACCCTAGAGAATGACCTCAACCATGCATTCTAATGGGGTATACAAAGGGGAGAGAATGAAAGTATCAAAATGCAGCTATCATCATGTTTGCCACATTCCCAGGCCCCCTATTTTTTTAGGACAATAGGTAAAGGAATCTTTCCTTACAAATATCTCATGCTTGTAGATAGGCTATTATTCATAAATTAAGCCTTCCATATACTTGTGTGGTAGTTTGAGGATACCTTAGAGAGCCTATATTTCTTAGCTAAGACCTTCAAACACTCCCTTGTGGTGCATTGGATAAAGAGTCATTCAAGAAGTTACTAATAATGCACCTGCAAGTGTTGAGATAAATATAAGCTCAGGTGAAACCTTTGGCTACCATCGGTAAGGGATTATGTTCAACACAACACTCCCTAGCTATCCCTCACTTGGTAGATACTATTTATTTTATAGTGTAAACCCACAAAAGGTGTCACTCCCACAAATTATTTATGGTTGTTCAAATATTGGCATGTTTTCATACTAAGTATATCGATAAATTTCAAAATCCTAAAATCCCTTAAGTCCAAATAAATTTTCTTTCTATGTGAAATTGTTTGAAAACACTAAATATTTACTTTTTCCAAAAAAATAGTTTGAATAACATATCCGATTCAATCCACCATATATGTTGCCTATTTTAGCAGTTGCACTCTATCTATTGTAACATAGTCCCTAATTATAACTCTAGATCAACATTTATGTTAAATCGAATAGATCCATCCAAAAAATTCACACCTTATTTTATCTAAGGACTCTTAATAGACTTTGTTAGTCCAATGTAGCCTATAAATATTAAGAATTGGGCACCAAAAACACATCCAGTAGAAATAATCTACCCACCTGGACATGATTTTTTATCTCTCTTTCTCTCTATTGTTCTCTCCCTCTCTCTCAACTCTATCTCTCTTTCACTCATAACTAAATTTGAATTTGAACTCTCTCTCTCTCCTTTTCCTCATCTCTCTCAATCTTTCCCCAACAAGGAATTATAAATACTACATTGAACATTAAATGTTAAAACTTCAGCATATGAAACAAAAACTATAAACCCTTAAAAAAGAATCTTAGCATTTATCCCTATAAATAATTAACTAAATTTAAATATTAATTGTGTGTGTGTGTCCCTAAATATCATGTAAAATCTAAATACTTTACATTAAAATTTAATATTCAGCATGTGAAACTTAAATTGGGAACCCTAAATAATCAACATTAGCATTTAAAATTATAGATAATCTAAATTTGAATGTGAACTCTGAGCTCTCTTCATCTCTTCCTCACTTCTCTCTCTCTCCTTGTGTCCCTATCATCACCCTATTTATCTACTTCTCTCTATATATAACAATAAAAGTAGTGAATTATCATATTTGAAATAAATTAACAAATAGAAGAATAAGAAGGAAATAGGGTTGGGAAAGTTGTTTAAAACTAAGACATTACAATGTATTAGAAATCCCTAAGGAAAGGATAAATTCAATGAGTAATAAGTAGAAGGGATTAAAAGTAATCAAATTTGATTTAAAATGATGCAATCAAAAACCCAAATCTGATTAATGATATGTAACTCTGATCTCAAAACCCTAGGGGGTACATAGGACAAACAGATTCGTCAAAATATAAAAGAATAAATTAATTTATTTATTAAAAATAATTTAATGAATATGAAAAATCAATTAACCTAATTTAAAAATACGATAGATCACATATAGAGAACTTTAAAAATATATATGTATGTATGTATAATCATTTAACTAATTTTAGTGGATGATAGATAATTATATATCATTTTCATCATAATCTTTCAATAAAAAAAGTGGTAAAGTTAATGAGGATAATTATGGGTGGGCTCTTCTTATGGAAACTTTGGATCTTGTTGATGAATGGGAAAAATTGGATGGTTGGGATCCATCTCCTTCCCCTGGTGCTCTTACACTCACCACATAGCTATTTTATGTAATTGTGTTTTGTTCTAGGTTTCTATCTCATTGGATTTTTTGAGGTGTGACTTTTTCAACCCATCTTTTTTAATGAATATGCATAAAATTGTTTTATAAGTGATAATATGCACTTCGTTTTTAAAAAATAAAATAAAAAAATTTAAAATAACAATTTTTTTTCCCTCTCCTTTTCAAAATTAAAATTTAATATCATTTTCAAAAACATTTAAAAATATATATATTTAATACTATCTTTACCTCATCTTTTGAATTTAAATATAACATGATTTTGAATTTTAATTAATTAATAAATATGGTCAAACCTTGCCTATGGATCATCACAAAAATGTAAAAGATGCTTATCACCACTAATATACTTAATGAATAGTCACTTATCTGGACGAAAATAAAGTAAAAAATATATTATCTTGTTATATGTAGATTATGATGCTTCTATATAACTATAGAATTTTAATCATAAACTGTAGAAATGTCATGACTATATATTGTTATTAATAATATATAGGACACCGAAGAGGTGTGGAAGGTTAATTAGAAAAAAAAAATGGTTATTTTTTGGCACAAATAATAAACTAATAGAAACAAGAAACATATAAATATATATATAATTTGAATAAAAAAAGTCAAATTAAAAATATAATAAAACTAATAAAATTATAAAATTTATAATCTAATAAACACACGTAATTAATAAAATCATAATATTATCAAATATAAAATTGTATAAATTATATTTTATAAAATTAAAATAATTATCAAATTATCAAATAAATAAAAATATATATAATAAATTTACTTAATAAATTATAAAAATAATTAAAAATAATAATTTTTAATTAATAAATTATAAAGATAATTAAAAATGATAATTTAATTGATAAATTATAAAAGTAATTAAAAATGATAATTTTAATTAATAAATTATAAAAGCAATGATTGGGTTTCCCTCTCATTAAGCACCTAGTGATTGGGTTTCCCTCTCTATCATAAAAGTTACAAGGTTCTGATGAATTATTCTTTTTCTTGGAGGAACACACAATCAACTTAGAAGATTTATCATCGTTCGGATAGGATTAAGTTTTATGTCCCGACTTCTTATTTTTCTTGAACGAGCTCTTAATACATAATGAAGATTATATCTTAGGCTTTTGCTTATTTTTTTCCCTTTACATAAATATTCTACCAAATCATTGTTTTTAGAACTAGAAAGAGAATCCAACTGAGCCATATATCATATATTTTTTAATATTATTTTTTGAAGTTTTAATGTATGACTTGAAATGACAAGGAAGGGAAGCACTGATATTTGTGAGGGCTTTTATTAAATGTGATATTTGACCTTTATTTAAATAATATTAACTAAATTATATTCTTTCTTCTAGTGTGGCCTATTTTTTTTTATACTAGTTGGAAGCTACCATAATTAATAGTGATATAGCATACTTTTATTATGATAGGAATTAAGAATATGTGTTGTGGTGCACATGATAGTTGATAGGTTATTGTTTACAATTTAAGTGTTGGAAGATTATCTTTTTCTCAAGTTTATTTTGGATCAATTGATAAGTATATTTGTTGAAATATTATCTATTTATACATATTTTTTTATTATTTCTAAAATATTAGATTATTCTATGTGACAAATCTATTGATTTTTATAAATATAGTTTCTTTAGACATTTATATTAATTTATTTTCATGGGATTGTTGACAAGTTACTTCAATACTTTAAATAAAAAAATTATTCATATCTTGTATAGTTTGAGTTTTATCACATCCAATTACATTTTTTTAAGGTTAAAAACATTTAAAAGTTCAAAGTTATGGAGATTTAGTAAGTATATATATATATATATATATTGGTTTTTTGCATCTATGCATTGAGCTTTTAAAGAGGACAGTTATTGCAAGCAAAATTCTTTCAAATTATAGGTGTATTTATTATAACTTCTAACGGTTTCCATTTATTTCATGAAGTTAGTATATATATTTCATCTTGTTTGATCATAAATGCACTAATAGTATTACAAAAGATTCCAACTCTCAAATTGAATTTTCCCTCCTATGTTGTAGTACAAGTGCCTACTTTAGTTGCGTCCTATTCAAAGGTACAACATGTTCTCTAATATTATCTTTGTTGTCTATCATAGAGAAATTGTCTTTCTTTTATATTATTGTAATGTTAGTTTTATTTTTTTTACAATATTAGGAGGGATTTGGATTAGCAAGATGTGTGACTTCTACACCATTGTGTGGAAATCTCATGCATTGATAATGCATGGATTGGACTACTTTCATGGCATGGATCAATGTGTGACCAACAAGGATGTTATATACGTGTCTAATGTTAAGAACATGCAAAAGGGTATCTTTTAGGACTAAACCCACATAAAAAAAAGTGCATTAAGGAAGTATATATGCTTACACTAGATTAGACTATTTCTATTATTTGAATATCTATTTCCAATGGAAATGGATTATTATTACCATTCATGCTAACTTTTCATTCTATAACATAGTAATATCCTAAAAACTACAAACTCTAGAAAATATGGGCTTAAGCATATATCTAGGTATCCCCTCAAAAGGAAAAGAAGGAAAATGACTTCCATGAAAAAAAAATCCCTTACTAGAAGTTTCCATTAAAAAATATCTCCACCTCAATGTCCACCACAAGCCTAGTTATGGATCAAGCATGAAAAAAAGAATAGGTTAGAAAGTACACCGCATGTATGATTGCATAGGTGTACAAACTAGAATTATGAGACCTAAAGATCACTAGGGTCTTGTTTGAGTTACTTGTTGTAATTGTGGTGCCTAAAGATCAACAGGGTCCTATTTAAGATACTTGTGATGATTTTGTTGCTCTACATGAGTAAAATTTAGATTGCAATACTTGTAAGTTAAAATAGAGAAGATGATGATAACCCTAGAAGAAAGTTTGATCATAATTAGTTTTAAAATAATTGATTGAGTTTCCCCATAAAAACCATTGGTTGAAGCAAGAATCTCTAAATCAAAGGTAACAATATGATTGAACTATTAGATTTCCTTGACAACATTGAAGGAATTGAGACTAAGAGGTGGCCTAACGTGGTGGTAAAAGAAGAATTAAGCAAAAGATATGGAATTTGAATAGAAATAATTAAAATGTACATGAACAAGTAAGACATTAACTTACAAAAATATTTAAATAGAAAATAGAAAAAACTATATAAAAAAATAATGCAATTAATCACATGCATATATATATTTAACAAAAACAAGAGTACTATCTTGATGATTCTAATCCTATTTATGAATACCATTTCAAACTTATATAAGAACAAAAGCCAAGTGAAAAGCATAGATACAAACTAATATAATTTTATTTCTAAATGGTTATACGAATTCCACATTTATAAGTTTTAAGTATTTCAAAAACAATTCCAAGTCCCACCTACTAACTTTTTAACTAACCACATCCTTATGAATCTATCATTTTAATAATTTCATTTACCCACTTCACCATAGATCTGACTAATATATAGAGATAATATAGAGAGAGAAAGAGAAACAATGTTAACACAACGATAAACGATATCCTCTCATTTTTCTTCTACTTCGAGGACGTTGTCTCTAATTTGAATGAACGAGAGGAAAAGACCTTGTAGTTAACAAGATGAACAAAGAGAAAATGGAATTTGATAAGAGTATGGAACCCATGCAGGCCACAGTAATGATAGTGGAGATCATAGATTAATAAAATCTAGATGTTGGAATAGAGGAAATTTTCACTACGGCTCCATTGGTAGACATGCAGGCAGAATATGGCAGCAAAGACAAGAAATGCAATCTGTTTGACATAACTGCCTCAAAGAAAAATACTCTTTACGGCTACGCAACTTACCAGAGTATGTTGTGGTCGAATGCAAGTCAGGTGATTGGTAGCAACTTGTACCCCCATCTCTCGCTTTTCCATGTCCCACAAATTATATATCTTATTTTCATATCCCCCACTTCTATCAGCTATTTTTTAAGGCTCTTACAAAAGACATGCGTCATATTGGCCTCTCCATCTTCTGCGACTCTTACACTCAGAGCAATGGAAAAAATAGGAACTCTATATATGTTGGAAATATAGCGACATCCTCACATTAATTATGTTCAAGAATGATTCTAGTTAACTAGTTTTATCCTTTATTCTTAAAAGAAAAATCACAATAGAATGATATTATTAAACTAGAGTAGTGATAATCATGCATTTCGTGAAATATTTTATATGATTCAGATATATAATATTTGTCTATTCATTGTAAATGAAATAATAAGTTCAATTTTCAAGTATATTAAAACCATTTACCTCTATAATCATATAGTGCTAATATTTATTAATCATGAAGAGATTCATGATCATTAAATTACCACCATATAAAATAATTGATTTACACAACATGGACATGATATGAAATCTAATATGGATTCAATCTCAAAACATTATTTTGGAAATAACAGATCAAATATCAACAAAAAGGGGATTGATAAACTTCATAAGGTATTCCAAAAGAAAATTGATTATAACAAAGACGTGATGGCACTTAGATCACCTTTCATGAGGATATTGGAAAGGCTTTAAAATGCTAGATTTCCTAATCTTCTATAAATTATTATGAAATAAGATTATAATTAATAAAGAACAAAGGAGGGTCATGATAGATGAGGAAAAGTTGTGATGAGGGTAGCACATAACCAAGTTTGATCCAAGGGATTTCAATCAAACCCTCTTAAATGCAACTCTCTTATTACATTTCAAACCACCCCTCTACCCTATGTGTAGTATTCTAAGGGGGTTTTGTATCTTTAGGAGGTTCCACAAGTGTAGTCACTAGCTTTTATTGAAGGCATTCAACCATACCTTCAATTCAACCTAGGCTATTTTGGGCATGATTTTTGGTAGTATTTTTCATTTTGACCCAAATGTGGGACTCACTTATGTGATTTCACCCTATTAATTAAATTCATTATTAAATTTGGATAGAATATTGATCGTTAACTATTGAAAAAATTATCGCCATACCCCTAATGGCACATTGGGGTATTTATCCCTTTATTGTAAGAGGTGACATCTTTATGACAGGAATTTATTAGGTGATAAAGGTCAAGTGTGAAATTTTAAAATCTACAAATGTTATTTAACTAGAGTTGTCGCAAGACCATTTAATCAATCTTAGTCACATGAGTAGTAGTGTTCATTATTTATCCTTTTGATACTGCTTCCCATATAGTAACCCTTCTCTGATGAATTTACCAAATTGGTTTAAGTTATAAATAAGTTCATGATCTTCTAGTGCTATATATATATCAATATAGAACCTGGATTACATGTACACCATTTTATAAAATATCTTTGATGAAAAGAATTTAATCATTTTAAGTAATTTTGTAGCCCTCTACTATGAAGTAGGAGTTCCCATAAATATGATGTTATATTAACCATCCATTACTGACCAATGATTAAATGTTTTTATTGGTACATATTACGCTATAAATGGTTTAGGGGCTACGCATTGGTGTATATGGCACATTATAAAGCTATGTTTTCGAAGCAGTCTTTGGTGGGTTTTCTGCCACTGTCGTATGATAATGTGGATTCCGCTTAGGAGTTAATGCATTGAAAAGAACTTTTGTATATGTTCATGCATTTGGTGCATGATTCCAAGTAGCATGTGAAGCGATAGGACGTATTTAGGCACAGATAGACCGCAGAAACGATGTGATGGGACCCTTCTACATCTTTGGATCTTTCAATGACATGCTGTTTCACATGAGTCATTGGTGATCTTCAATGAAGGTGGGTTTAGAAGAAGAGATACTAAAACTTCCACCTATTTAATTTATTCAACATATCAAATCATAGCTATAAATCTAAACATGGAACTTATTTTTATCATTTATCTTGTTTAAACAATATATAATTACTAAATATGAATCTTCAACTATACCATAAAAAATATCACCATGATTTTTTTTCCTTGGAATGATTTTTCATTTCTTATCTTAAACACTTTATTTTTGGAATTCCTTTATCCATGTTAGAGAATTACCTTAATTTTTGTAATAATTTTGGTTCAATATCACCCTTATTGATCTATTTTATGTTCTATGATGCATGCATACCTCCAACCTATATTGGAGTTGTAAGTAATGTTAGTCATATATTAATATTTGTATACATAAAATTTTGATAGCTTAAAAATAAAATAGATGGTAAAGATCTTCAGAATTAGTGAGGAAATACTTAAATAATATCTTCTATAACAGGGTTTAATGCATTATCGAAAGGATCTTAGGTGTCCATTGCTTCCTCTATAAATGTTCATATAGATAATTGAATATTATTATTAGTCTTCAAATAATCCATAAATCTAACAAGTCATTTCTAGATTATAAGAAGTGGTTCTTTAAATCAACTTGTAATCTTACTTTCTTATCTTTGGTTATAAATAAATTACACTATTATTTTAAAAATGTAATCTTAAAAACCTTATTTTATTCCCTCAATTATCATAGTTGGTTGATTATAGATAGTAAGAGCCAACCCTAGAGAGCCTTTCAACCTCTATTTTTCCCTTAAGATCTCTTGAGAGGAAATCACCTCCATCATCATCCCTATTCCTATAAGAAAATGAGGCAACCTACCATCAAAGTTCTACTTCATTCTATTTTTTGTTCATTTTTTACAGAATGTCACTTAGTTGTGACACTATATCAAAGAGGAGAAAAATTTAGGCACCTAATCCTAGCACAACCTTACCCAAAATTAAATAAATGATTAAATTATTAGTCAATCCACTTCACCTAATGTACCCCACCTAATTAAGCAATTCAAATGTTTAGTTAGTGAAATTTTCATTATCTTAAATTTATTTACATCAGATGATTAAAAATTTAAATAATCTTATTTAATTGGAGCTATATTCTCTCCAATTAAATCCAAGAATAAAGGAGCCCCTAAATCCACTTGTCCTCCACATTCCTATAGTTGTAACAACATACTGTTTTTAGTAAATATAATCTTGGTATCCCTTAATTTTCAAAAAGAATCCATCATGTCTACAATCCTAAAAAAATCTTCTCATTCTTTCTCTAACAAATCTTCTCATCACATCTCCACCAACCATGTTTCTGCTCAAAAATTTATAAATAGTCACACTATTCTATGCATTTGATTATTCACTTTATAATATCAAAATAATTGTTTCTTGTGCAATGAGTATCCACATCTCAAATCACTTTGAGCAAGTCAAAATTTGCAATAAAGTTTCATGGCAACCTTACTTTGTTTCATGTTTTAATTTGAATTCTATTTGCATGCTTTACCAAAGATTTGTTATAGATTAGATTAGGGAACTTGCCATTTGCATTTGCTTCCTACTTTTGAAATTTAAATTAGTGCTTACACTAATAAGACATTTCTAAACTATAAGAAATGGTTCTTTAAATCAACCTCTAACCTTATTTTATTATGTTTGATTATTTGAATGTATATTTTTTCTTTAAAAGATGACATGCATGATCAAAATTTATTAGTCTAAAAATAGACCAAATAAATTACACCACAAAATAAAGATAACTCTTTTATTTTTTTCTATCAATTTAACATTTAAATATTATAACAATAAAATATCTTTTTAGAAAATACAAAATCCAATCAAACTAAAACTCATAGAAATATATACTAATTTTTTTTTAATAACTATACACAAATTACAACAAATTAAACTAATATATTAAAAGTAAAATTCCATTCCCTCAATT